>JABUQX010144863.1:27500-29537 GCA_015478945.1 Trachelipus rathkii | reverse complement strand
ATATATATATAAATAGTAATAATAATAATCATGGGCGTAGGCAGGGGGGGGGCACTTGCCCCCCCCTAAATCTTGGCGAAAAAAAATATGAACCTTATATGTTTGCCAGACGACGTTTTTAAGGGTTTATTAGTAGAAAAACTGAAAAAATACATCAATCGATAGATAATGAAGTAGTAATTACTAATTAATAACGTATTATAAACGTACTATATTATTTTTTCTAAAGTTTTAATGTGTTTTCCTTTTCATATTGGCTTAAAGTCAACTAGCTTTATGATTTTATACAGCTAACTTCTGACATTATTCTCCGCTAGAACTCTCGGTGTGTCGATAGCATTTGGCGACTGCCAAAGCTGTTAAATCAATCACGGAAAGCGTACCAGTTGATATTCAGCTGAAGACAACACATCAAAAAATAATTTCAGAAAATAAAAGAAATATTACAGCAATTTTGAAGACCATAATTTTCTGCGGAACCCATGACTTACCTTTAAGAGGTAAAGACCTGCATGAGGGAATTTTTGAAGACCTGATTAAGCTGCTAATAGAATGTGGTGATGTGGAATTGAAAGAACATATTTAAGGACAGAAGAATGCCGTCTGGACGTCTCCGATGATTCAAAATGAACTTATCAATTTGTGTGGAATTATCTTAAGAAAACATGATTGTCGCCGTTACAAATTTTTTTTTGTATCTGATCCATATTGGCAGATGAAACTGCGGATTTGTCAGGCAACGAACAATTATCTATAGCATTAAGGTTTTTCGATCTTGAAAAAATGACTGTTCGAGAAGAATTTCTGAGGTTTGAAGTTCTTGAAGTTCTTGAACCATTGCCAAAACGATTTATTTGTTTTTAGAAAAGGTTTGAAGCCGAGTCTATGCGTTGGTCAGGGGTACGACAGCTGCGCAGCATTGGCAGGATACAACATAGGTTTCTAAAAATGAAAAAAAATTATATTTTCACTGTGTAAGCCATCGGCTTAATTTGGTCATTAATGGCCTAAACATTATTCCGGAAATTTGAAATACCATTGCCACAATAAAAGACCAACTTTTTCAGAGACTAAAACCTAAAAAGAAAATACATTCCCAACTTGCCTAAACTTTGTGAAACCCGTTGGACTCAAAAATATCATAGTATTGCTATTTTCCATACAAATATGATAAAAATTGTTGATGGCAATAATCAAACAAGAAAAACAGCTTTTCTATTATTCTGTTCGGCAACAAGACCCAATTTCATTATTATCTCTTCCGTAATAACCAAATATTTTGCTTTAGATGAACCAGTGGTTAACATTATTCAAACAAAAAATATTTACCTTAAGCAGTACTCTGATCATATCCAAAGAATTTTGAAGGTTGTCAAAGACCAATGTAAAACTGCTGATCAAATAATTGCTGATCTGCTCTTATCCGCCAATGTTATTAGTGCAGAGTCCTTAGTAGAACTTGCACCACCTAGAAAAGTACAATCTCAACAACATAAAGCAAATCATCCTGCTGAAATTTCTGCTGAATATTGAAAGCGTTCTGCACTTGTGCCTTATTTTGACTCCCTTTCATCCTCTTTAGAGACTAGATTTTCAGAAAACTACGTGCCAGCATTTTATCTTTTTCATTTGCATCCGTTTCTTATGTTAGGTGTTCCGTAGGCAGTTTGCGTGAGAAAGTAAAATGTTTTTCAGAGTTTTATAATCTTATGTTAGGTGTTATACCGAAACTGACTTATGGTATACCTTGTGGCTGGATAAAAAATGGATAAGCAAAAGTTGAAAGACTTGGAACTTACTGAAGTTATTAAAGAAGCCGACCCCTTTTTTCCTCAAATTAAAAACCTGTCTATTAATTGCAATGGTGCTACCGTGTTCAATCAGTAACATTGAAAGGTCTTTCAGCACTCTGCGAAGAGTAAAGACTTGGCTAAGAAAAACAATGAAGAAAGACAGGCTTAATGGACTATGTAGGATAAGTATTCATAAAAAATAGTAAGTGAAAAAATGAACGAATTGGAAACAAATGTAATTGCG
>JABUQX010144863.1:20000-25000 GCA_015478945.1 Trachelipus rathkii | reverse complement strand
TGCGAAAATGGCGCTTGAATAAGATGAAGACGCGTTTTGAGAATATTGCCGGATTTGCCATAGTGAGAAAAAGAGTTCGTTTAAAAAACTACGCTTTTGCATTGGCACGCTATGTTGGTAAAATTGACCTGACCTCATTACCACAGATACTCCCCTGCAGTGCTGAAGGCACGAAACTATTCCAAATAGCGCGCCGGCCATCGAATGTGCCTACCCCTGCTCGATATTCTAGTAAGCGGCTGTGATGGAGTCTGGACAGGATTCCCAGATTGTGAGCGGATGATCGGGCGAGTCGGAACGTATGCTTGTGTCGTAGGAGTAGCCCGAGGTGGAGCTGGAGGAGAAGAATCCTGAGCCGGAGTGGAGGGAGGCAAGGGTGACGATGACCGTGCGGGTGGAGTCTGAGCCGGACGTATTGGTGCTGTTGGCTGAGGAGAAGGAGGAGGAGGAGGAGGATAAGGAAGAGGATCAGGAAAAGGGAGAGGAGGAGGAGGAGGAGAAGGAGAAGGAAGAGATGCAGGAGGAGAGATAGGAACGTTAAAAGAACGAGTTGAAGGAGGAGAAATTGAAACAAAAGGTAAAGCGTCAGGGTCGAGAACAGGAAGAGGATTCGCCTCGAAGAAAGCAGGCTTAAGGTGGTCGATCGAAACGACTTCTGTACGTGTGGGACGCTGTATCGTAAAGAATTTCTCCTTCCTAAGTATCACTGGAAAAGGTCCATCGTACTTAGGTTGGAGAGCGGTGCGGTGGGAGTCATGTCGAACAAAGACATGAGTGCAGGAAGAAAGGTCCTTAGGGATATATGAATGCACCTTGTGTGGACGAGAAGGAGTTGGTCTCCACGACGAAGCACAGCGCCTCAAGCGGGTAAGATAAGCAAGCGGGTCGGCTGTAGAAGGAGGAGAAGACTGTGAGAAGAAGTCACCGGGAAGACGAAGAGGAGAACCATACACTAAATCAGCAGCCGAACAGTGCAGATCCTCTTTAACAGCCGAACGAATGCCAAGCATTACGAAAGGGAGAGCGTCAGTCCAATTCTCCGGATTGGGCTGAGCCGAGCGAGAAGAGAAGCCTTTAGCTGACGGTGGAAACGTTCAACAATGCCGTTCGCTTTTGGATTAAAAGAAGTCGTGTGAATCTTCTCTGAACCAAGAAGATTCATCAAATCTCCATAAGAAGGATTCAAAAGGTCTACCTTGGTCCGTTGTGACAGAAAGCGGCACACCAAAGCGCGAAATCCAATGAGCCAAGAAAGCTTTAGCTATGGATTCCGCGTTGGCGACAGAGAGAGGAATAGCCTCGGTCCAACGTGTGAACCGATCTATACACAAGAATGTATTTCTTACCGCGGGAGGGAGGCAGAGGTCCAACGATGTCGATGTGGACACGTTCAAATCGAGCACCAGGGGGTAAGAAAGTGCCTAGAGGGGACTTGGTGTGACGGTGGACCTTAGAACGCTGGCAGGAAAGACAAGTGCGACACCAAGTTGCTACATCGGCATTCAGATCAGGCCACACAAATCGGGCAGCAACCAGTTTGCGTGAAGCCTCAACGCCAGGGTGGGAAAGCGAGTGAAGATTGAGGAAAACAGCCTTACGGAACGATGCAGGTACGAAAGGACGAGGAGAACCCTGAGAGACATCGCACAGAAGTCTCTTCTCTATCCCAGGGAGTTGGAGCCACTCCAGCTTGAGAGAAGAGTCTTGTGGAAGTGCAGGATCCTCAGTAGTCTGGCACGTTGCCATAGCTTCGTAGTCGATGTTGGGTAAGGCTGAAATCGCGTCGATTTCAATGCGGGAGAGAGCGTCAGCAGTGAAGTTGTCGACACCTGAAATATGTCTGACATCAGTGGTGAACTGGGAGACATACTCAAGGTGACGAGCTTCTCGAGGAGAGTGCCTTTCGTTTCTGGAGACCATAGCGTAGGTAAGTGGTTTGTGATCAGTGAGTATGTGGAACTCCCGACCCTCCAGAAAGTAGCGGAAATGACGGACGGCGAGATACATCGCAAGTAACTCCCTCCTGAAAGCACTGTAGCTGGTGGTAATCCCTGACAAGATCCAATTTACTAAAAATGAATTTACCGGCCAGATTAGAGGTGAAAGACTGGATGTGCGGGACCGGGTAGCGGTCTGGTATCGTACAAGCGTTCAGAGCCCTAAAATCTCCCACAGGCCTCCAATCAGAAGCACCTTTAGGCACCATGTGGAGGGGGGAGGACCATGAACTCTTGGAAGGGCGGACGATACCAAGTTCGAGCATGTGCTCGAACTCCGCCTTGGCTGCCTTGAGCTTGTCAGGAGGCAGACGCCGAGCACGAGCGAAAGTGGGAGAGCCAGTAGTCTCTATATGATGGCGCACAGAATGTTGAACAGGAGAGGAAGAAGAACAGGGGTTCAACAGCGCCGGAAAATCCTTCTGCAGGATGGTGAAGAAGGGGGAGGTACCAGAAGAAGGAGCAACAGCAGAGATGCCTTGAAGAGCAGAAGAAACTACGGTACCTGCAGAAGTTAGAGACGTAGAACCGTCAACCAATCTCCTGTTTCTTAGATCGACCATAAGGTCGAAATGAGACAAGAAATCAGCTCCCAAAATGGGCTGGGTCACGTCAGCAACCACGAATACCCAGGGGAATTGACGGCGGAGAGAGAGGTCTAAGGTGCACAGGCGCTCACCATAGACGGGGATGGTACTACCATTTGCTGCGTAAAGAGCCCGGTCAGGAAGAGGGACAGCGGACTTTTGGGTAGTATCTCTAGGCAATAAAGAATAAGACGCTCCGGTGTCGATCAGGAAGAACAGGTTTGTAGACCTGTCGAAAAGGCGCAGGACATCCTGAGACGAAGAAGGTGGAGAGGAAGAACAAACGGAGGGGTGGCCAGCTGGATCCACCGCCTTTATGGACCGCAGGCGGGTTTCCCGAAAAAGTACACGGCGTATTGCACTTATTCGCCTTCAGGCCAAACCGGTGGTGGTAAAAACAATACCCATTTGGATATTGCTGAGGGCCTGGGGTGGGAGAGCGGTCAGAGAAGCGACGACCTGAAGAGGAGCGGTTGCGGGATCGAGAGTCCCTTTGAGACCGTAGCATGGCGGAGATGGACATCAGCTCCGCTTTAATGTCTGCCATGCCATGTTCCAAAGTCGAAAGACGGGTCTCTATACCCGAAAATCGGGAGGAACAGGGATCGTGAGAGGCGCTGGAGATGGACCAGGGGTACGAGGGATGGGGCTGGTACACCGGATAAGAAGAAGAAGTAGCAGCGGAAGAGGGAACCGGAGAGACCACAGAGGGGGTGAAGAGAAGGTATAGGGAGAAGGAAGCGAAGAAGACGGGAGAGGCAATGAAGTAGGAGGAAAAGGAAGTGCCTGAGCTGCAGGAGAAGAGGAAACAGACACAGGAGCAGCGATGGCAGAAACAGCGGGAGCATTAGAGTTGAAGAAGCGTATAAGACCATCGGCTCTCTCTGCAACCTCCTGAAGAGTAAGTTTTGGATCCATCGATGCGAGGAAATACTGTACATCTCTGGGTAGTTTCTGGATAAAGAGAGTGCGGACAAAACCTGACTCCTGTGTAGTAGGGGGTCCACTCAGCAAAGAGAGCATCTGCACCAGGAGATCAGAAGGCTTCTGATCTCCTAGTGAGGTGCCACGTAGGAGTTCTTCGTACTTGGCTTCCTGAGAAAGGGACAGGCGGGAGATCAAGAGGGTACGAAGATCTGAGTAAGGGGTAGAAGAAGCGGACAGGGTAGGGATGGAATCCCTAATGCGGAGGGATACATCCTCAGGCAGGAAGGACAAAACCGTACTGTACTTGGTCGCCTCATCACTGATAGTACGGAGGATGCCATCTACTAGTGAAAACCATGTTTCAGGATGGTGAGGGTAGAAAGGAGGAAGACGAAAGTGGTGAGGGGGTGGAGGATGAGTGTCGTCGTTAGTCTCCACCATGACGAGGGCTGGAGAATGAAGTAGAAGAAAAGAAATGACGAAGAGAGAAGGTAAGAATTAGGAGAGGGAAGAAGGAAGGAAGAAGGCAAAACCACAGCACCAATACTAGAAAAAGTAAATAAGTAAATAATGCAAAAGATGACAGCGCGAAAATAAAACTAACTATTCTGTTTCCGATGGTACTTTTCTGTTTTTTTTTTTTTAATCAAAACTATTCTGCTTCCGGTGGTACTTTTCTGTTCTTCGACTCGAAACTATTCTGCTTCCGGTGGTACTTTTCTGTTCTCGATATTTGACACGTATATATATAAAATTGAAAATTATAAAAATAGTTATATATAAAAATGTTATCGCAAATAACAAAATAAAATGGTAAAAAGTAATAATAATAATAATAATAATAATAATAATAATAATAATAATAATAATAATAATAATAATAATAATAATAATAATAATAATAATAATAATAATAATAATAATAATAATAATAATAATAATAATAATAATAATAATAATGATAATGAAAATTAGGTCCTGATTATGAGCAACAGGATGGTTTTCCTTTGTCTGGCCTATGGATGGGGTCCAACGCGTGCTTTGAAGCTGTGCACGAAAATTTGGTAGGCCCGTAGCTGGGGATAAATATGCTGGCTAGGTGTTGGGAGCCTACTTCCACTGGTAGGCTTCGATGTCACTCCAATGGTCACTACTTTTTAGCGGGATGCTTGTTTGTTTGGTGGGCCAACCAAAAGGATTGAACAAAGACTTGTTACAGTTGAATTTGTATTTAGACAAATATACGGACCCCAGTAACCTGGGAATTAAACAAAAAAAAGAATAATAAATACTAAGAAATAAAAATAATATAACTAAATTTAACATAAAATATAATAAATAATTACTACATTAAATTTTATATAATAAAAAGGAATAAAAATTTTGGGCCTACTTGTTGGCCTACATAAAAATTTACAAGATATTAGTGGCCGAAAAAAAATCGGCCGTAGGTTCCCCATGAAAGTGGCTTAGAAAAAATAATAGGCCC
>JABUQX010144863.1:10000-17500 GCA_015478945.1 Trachelipus rathkii | reverse complement strand
TGTACTATTTTAGGTAATAAACCTATCTATGCATATTTCAAGTTTAAAGTCATTTCAGAAAAAAATTCTGGAAGTTGATACGAAGAATATCAAAAACATGGGTTTTGAAATATTGAAAATTCTGAAAGAATGACTACAGACACATAAAAACACTGGGAAAACAACGTTTTAGAGGGCATAAAAAGCTACATTTTGGTGTTTATATTGTCAAAATCGGCTGAAAATTCCGAATTTTATGTTCCTTTTTAGGGGGGGGGGGCCGGAAATTTATTAATTTATTAATTTTAATTAAATTTATTAATTTAAATTATTCAAGATAAATTTTAAATCCAAGGAGTCAAGCAGGTAAACAGCTCCATTTTTCTTCCTGTAAATAGAAATCCAGTGTCCTCCTGATGTCACATGTCGAAGTGAGGTGTTGAATACGAATCCGGTATCCTTCTCCAGACTCACAGAATCTAGTTCATTAATGGCAAATACTCCTAAAAATCGAGGCTTGTTTTTAAACATAGTTTTTATATCTTCTTCATTCATCTTTAATAATTCAGAAGCACGTTGCGTGATCTGTCAATTTCAATGAGTTGAGGATGTTCCAGATAAACAACAACAGTGATGGATGATTGTAGACTTCCACTAAATGAGAGACTCAATCCTAATGTCCCCTTTCTCAAAATGTTTAAATGACTTGCGTTACAAGCTGAAAGGTCCGCGCTGAGAACAAATGCATATAAATTACTATTCTTCGCGTATTCTTCAAGATTTACACCCGTACCACTATCTCCGCATGAAACAGTGTTGGCTATTAGATCGTAAAAAGGTCTTGAGCATAGAGATTGTGCCCCATTGTATGACATTTCATAATCACGTCCGTAAGGTTGTCCATTTACATGCAAACTGACACCTCTAAGTCCAAACGGGGAGAATTTATAAGGTGATTTTTTATAATGCCCAGAGTATGCTTCGTGCTCGACAATTCCTACTACTACTTTTTGGGGCAGATTCCCGTTAACAATGTTGGGGATATTGATACTCGATAAACCATGCGTGAAATTAAATACTTTGGTTTCAACTCTTCTGATGGGATACTTAGCTGTAGTGGTCAAAAGCGATTTCTCAATTTCCAAGTGTCTCTGGGGAAATAATTTCACCTTTCTAACATAGAGAAAAGCTTGAAAATAGGTTCTGGACATACAGTTGTACCAGCAGGTTTACTTTTTATTTTAAGTGCGAATTTTGGACTTGATCTGGTTAACCGGATTCTAACATCTACAGCTGGGAGAATAAGTCTTTCTTGAGAGAAGATATCACCATTTAAACGGCCGTAAAATTCATAAGTGTTATTTATAACTTTAGCCGCTTTATCTATGTGTGCAGTCTCGTCTTTGAAAATATAAAATCCACATGATTGAAGATGAGATTGTTAATTAATTAAGCATCGTCAGAAAAGTTTAGTAAATGCTCTATATAACTTCTATAAGGATAATTAGCCACTGTCGCCCCGAGTGAAGTTTCATTGAGATAAACGTCAATCTGATTAAAACAAGTATACAGGAAATTTGACTCTGTATACACTATGTGATCGTCACCGGAAGGAAGATCTGACCCATCAGGCTTTGTCAATTTCGTTTTAAAATACAAAAACACATTGGATGGATCTAGATACTGATCTGAAGTGCCTGGAATATTGAACTCGAGAGGAACATCGGTGCTGGTGATCGAATGAGAGGATTAATGCTGATGAAACTGGTTTCGCTTACGCTAATCTGGGTAGGGCTCATAGAGAAGAGATCCAATTCGGACTTGCAGCAGTCAGGGCTAGAAGGATGAAGGAAATGCATCTTGCCCCTATGAAGGTTGAAGATCTAATTAATAAGTTAGTGGACACACGTTTCTTATATACAGGATAGCTGCATGGTGTCACATTTTAGGTGAAAGATACCAATTAGTAATTAAATAGCAAATACATCAATGCATTTTGGCGTCAAATGTTTTTTAGACATAGTCTTTTTCTTCTGAGGTCTTTTAGCCTTTTTCTTCAGAGGTCTTTAAGACTTTGACTTTTTCTTCTGAGGTTTTTAGCCTTAGGCTTTTTCTTCAGAGGTCTTTTAGTCTTAGGCATACCATACCTCGGCCTGTCATTTTACTTCTCTATTTTATATATATATTTATAAAGTTTAATATATATATATATATATATATATATATATATATATATATATATATATATATATATATATATATATATATATATATATATATATATATATATATATATATATATATATATTTTATATTTATATATATATATATATTTCAAAAAATTTTTTATATCAAAATCCATATTTCTATCACTCATTGGCCTAATCATGAATTATTATTTCGCAAATTAATTTAGTTTGACCTGATATTATTCTTTAAAAACCTTGTGTAAATTGCTAATGATAATTTTTAAATAAAATTTTAATCTTTAACGAAACTTCTGAATTTAATATTAATAAATAACTGAAATTGGAAGGAACTATACTTCCTATCGCGTGGAAAATATTGCTAAGCGGTCGAATGATTTAATTTTCATCAAAATACTTCATATAATATACTTTATTTACATTGCATATGATATACTTTACATCGAAAAGCAATGCTATGAAATTGTTTGTGCCAAATGCTTCAGTGTTTAAAATAGTTACCCATAAGTCATTTTATTTTACTTTTCTTTTTAATATTTTCCAATAATTTTTTAATTATGAGAAAAAGTATAAGTTAAAAATTTTATATTATATCTTATCAATATTTATTTTTAAACTTCGCTTTACATTAAAGTTATTTTTATTAATTCTGTGAGTTAAAGCTAACAAATGTTACTGTTAGCGTGGCAATGGTGTGTAATACCAAAAGCCGTTTATAATATATATATATATATATATATATATATATATATATATATATATATATATATATATATATATATATATATATATATATATATATATATATATATATATATATTTATATATATATATATATATATATATATATATATATATATATATATATATATATATATATATATATATATATATATATATATATATATATATATAATTTTACGTTTCTTAAGGAAGTAAATATATATAAAGTGAACAGTTTAAGGGTCCTCAGAACCGGTGTCAAAATTGAGCATACAAAACTATTCAAATAGAGTAATTTGTTTTCATCAGATTGACAATTAACTACTCACAGAAAAAGTACTCAGTTGAGAATTATTTTTTCTCTTTTTGACATTTGAAAACTTGTCATTTTGACGACTTTGCATGCTCAATTTTGACACCGGTTTTGAGGACCCTAAATTTGTCTATATGAGCAGTTTTTCTTTTGTGTGTAGTACACTTAGAACACTACCCTACGGAACGAATTCATCCAGAGTAAAGTGGCATGACAGAATAAAAGAGCACCAAACCTGGATAGATCTGTTTGACAGAAGGCATTTGATAAAAAGAGGGAGTTATCCTCGGAAACCGAGCGAATGAAGTTTAAGGAGAATCCCAGTTCTCCACGTTGTGTCGTAAGCTTTTTCAAGGTCAAAAAGACACCAAGAACCATCCCACCAGTTGAGAAGGCTTCCCGGATGTCATGGTCTAGTTTTACCAAGGGGTCCGCAGTTGAACGATTTTTGCCGAAACCAAACTGGAAGTTTGAGAAAGCTTGGCGGCTCTCCAGAACAGGGAGAAAGCGACCAGAAACCATTTTCTCCATTAATTTACAGGAATGACAAGTCAGCGAAATTGATCTTTCGTTGTCCTCCAACTTTGGATGTTTGCCAGGTTTTGGGATAAGAGTTACAAAAGATGTAGTCCAAATAGATGGAAAAGAAGATTCGATCCAGATTCTGTTATATAGATCCAGCAAAAGTGCTGATGCCGAGGGATGGATATGACGGAGGATGATGTACGAGATCATGTCTGGACCAAGAGCACCGTCTTTGCTATACGCCATTGCAGTTTAATCCTCTGCAAGTGTAAAAAGACTGTTGTAGGTATGATCTTCCCCTTTCGCTGTTGAAAAGTCTGGCAGTGCTGTGTCAGTTCTCAGTTTTTGAAAGGCTTCAGTGTAGCGGAAAGAACTCGAGTGGCTAGCAAAACTATAACCTAACGCATCCGCTACAGCAGCAGGAGCGGAGATCGTGTCAGTTATATCAGGCCCATAACGGAGGACTGTGGATGAGGAGTTGTTGGAGCGACGAGATATTTTCTGTGTAACTTTCCACACTAAAGGAAGGGGAGTTGTGGAGTTAACAGTCGATATGTAAGTTCAAAAAATTGTTTACGCGTTTGGCGATTAATTCGCCGAGATCTCGCTGCGGCTGCTTTAAAAATTATCATGTTTGGGGTGGTATGGGTCCTTTTGTGTAGAGTTTCTTCTTCTCTCAGTTGGCTTGTGCACACTCCTGGGACCACCAAGGGGTTGCCGACCGCCTGCCTTAGAAAGATTGCGGAATGCAAGCTTCCGCTGCCGAGATGACGACCTGCTGGAAGAAGCGAAAGGTATCATCAACAGTCGGAAACAGGTTATTGAAGTGAGAAAGAGGGATAGCTGTGGGCTGATAAAAAGGAGCCCACTCCACTAGATCATAACACCAGCTGGAATTAGGTTTTTGCATTGGGCTTGGTACAAACTCAATTAAAGCTAGGCCTATTGGGTAATGATCACTGACGAATAAAAAATCTGTCTGATGACCATTAAATCAACCCAAAGTAAGTAATAATCAAAGCAGGACCAGGTATAGCGACCCAAAAGGTAATGGGAGCAAAAGGAAATATCAATACAAGAAGTGTGTGTGTGTGTATCTACCCATGTCAAAAGTACTAGACCAAACTTCTCTCATATATAAATTTAATAAATTGGCGTCGAAAAAACAATAAAAAAAAAATTTGAAGCGTCTCAAAATTATAATAAACGAAGAAAGATGGCGTTTAAAAAAAATAGCGTAAACTTTCCCAGGTGCCGGTAACGTTGCTAATATATATATATATATATATACTTAGGCTAAAGATATATACAAATATGCATATATTTACTACCAGAAGCTATCTATGTATACGTACACACATATAACGGACATATATATATATATATATAACCTGAATATCTATATGTATACAAATACACACAGACCCGAAAACAATAATATATATATATATATATATATATATATATATATATATATATATATATATATATATATATATATATGTCATGACAGAAAAACCAATTACATATTTGAGATCAGCGTATAAAGCTTAGTGCCAGAATAAAAAGAAAAAAAAAGATTCTGACGCAGAAAAACAAATTACATATTAGGAATCAGCGTATAAAGCTTATTATATGTAAGTCGTTTTATAGATTTAACTAAGGAATACCCAAGGGTAGACCGCATAGATATCAGGGTCGGGGGTCTCTCGGCTCTAGGTGGACTGACGAGGAGCCGTCCCCCTCTGTCCCTTTCGAGAGCCCCCTAGTAATGTTTCCCTTGAACTTCCAATTTTTAGGGGCTCGAGGCCGATGAGACAGAAAGGGAGACAGAGTCCCCGTCGATCACCACAAGCGAACAACCCAATCTCCTCTTGTCTCAGTATTAAACCAGTTTTAAATCATCAAAAGCAAACCCCACATATAATCTTGCCTGCTCTTTATTCCCCCAATATGTTGCATTTCTGTGAGTAAGTAATGTTTTTTTTTTTTTTTTTTTTCTTATTTGGTAGTGGCTATATGCTGATTCAAATCGTAATGATTTTGTCATACTAAATATATATATATATATATATTATATATATATATATATATATATATATATATATATATATATATATATATATATATATATATATATATATATATATATATATATATATATATATATATATATATATATATATATTAATTGGCACTGTGGTGCTTTTAAATTTGACAACAGTGTTTCATAGGTATAACAAAAAATGGATTGATTTTCTAAAAAATCGATTTGCTAAATCTGTTGAAGTCTAATAGTATGACAACCGGAGTAGGGAGCTGTTTAAAAAGATCAGCTAAGTCGACCTTAGTAAATTCACTACTTGGAGCCAAGTTGATCGAGCAGATAGTAAGGTTGGTGGACAAGTGAATTCGTGCTGCTACTGCATGAAGTTTAATTTGGAGAGTAGGGGACAGATTTGTGAATGAGTATTCCTGCACCTCTTTCTATAGAGGTTAACGGCGATTTATATTTGGATGGTTGAAAAAAGTCACGATGACATAGTCAAAGTTCCTGTAAACATATACATAATGTAAATATATAATATTTTTTAAAGCAACATCAATATTTTTTGACTGATAGTATTGAGGGCAATTTGATATTTTTTTAAATATTTGACACATTATTGATTCCCTAATTTGACAGTGAGTTCTTCATCTCTACAAACAAAACAAAACAATTATGACTTTTTTTATCGTTTTTTAAAAATATTTTGGTTGGAAATATACTTAAAATGTACGTCAATTTGTAAAAAAAAATAAGAATTTTTTTATCATTTGTGTAAATTAAATATTTATAGTTTTAATAGCCTACACTATTTACACGAACTCAAGTGCGAACTCCACCACAATTTCTGAGTCTTGAACAAAATGTATGATTGGCTTATTGGCCACCTTACCTGAGAGTCTAACCGCATATACTCAAGTTGGATTTGCATACTAGTTGTGCCACGGATCTCATACTTTATTGTGTCTCAGAGAAAATATCGACCAGGACACACTCATTTGTCCTACTGACAAGTTGAGTATTAAATTTTTTTGGATAATGTACATATCTAGACATTTAATATTCCATGAATAGGTCAGCCAAATATTGTGGCGGAAATGTACCCCACTATTAATTTTTTACCCCACATTGCGGCAGACATTGTCTATATGCACACACAACACACACACACACATACAGGGTGAAACACTCATAGACAGCTTACATGCACTTAGTATCCTCAATAATAGAAACCCAACCTACTCAACAAACATTCCAACATAATCGAACCCCACATCCCCAACATGTCCTTATGCTCCCCCCACGAATCCAGCTTACCATGGCATTGGGTTTTGCATTCATACTCTTATCCTCTGATCATACCCCAATACTAATTACAATTCAACATAACCTTTAAAAGAACATACAGTAGGTATAAGAGAGCAAATTGGGAAGCTTATACTGATTTTATAGAACAAGAACTGTAATCTTATTCAAACATCTAACTTTATATCTCTCCACAAATCAATTCAACACTTCAGTAAAACTATTCTAAAGGCATCCAAAAGATTTCTCCCCCAAGGCTACTGGAAACATTTCATAACCAACTTTTCAATAAGATTAGACACCCTAATAAAAAAAAGAAACTCCCTCACGGAAAATAGACAACCAAATCATAGATCTCAACGGTAGGTTATAAACCTTAATCAACTTGAATAAGAATAAAA
>JABUQX010144862.1:22500-25000 GCA_015478945.1 Trachelipus rathkii | reverse complement strand
ATATATATATATATATATATATATATATATATATATATATATATAAATATATATAAGTATATATATATATATATATATATATATATATATATAACGATTTTGATTTTAAGGAGCACTACACCAGACACTCGAACTCCAATAATATGATATATAAAGAATTTAAAACCACTATATTTAAAAGAAGGTAGGGATATATTTAAAATACATAAACTAAGTTAAAAACGACAACACTAACGTTTCGCCATACATTCATGTCGACCTTCGCAGTGCTAGAAAAAGAATGAGTTATTGTTTCGCAAATTTAAACTACAATGAGAAACCAGTACGACAAGTCAAAAGCGCCAACAACAAACAAGGACATCAGCTAAAATATTTTATTTCTAGTAGTGATGGGACGATTATGAAATTTTGCCGATGACGATGACGATTATAGTAAATTTTGACGATGACGATGCCGATGCCGATGCCGATGCCGATGCCGATGCCGATGCCGATGACGATGACGATGACGATGACGATGACGATGACGATGACGATTATTTGAAAAAAATATATATAAATTTATTTTTCTCTCACTCTCTCTCTCTCTTTCTATATATATATATATATATATATATTTATCTCTCTCTCTCTCACTCACTTCTCTCTTTTATATATATATATATATATATATATATATATATATATATATATATATATATATATATATATATATATATATATATATAGGGTGTTAGTGATAGATATTATTAAAATAACTTATTATATATATATATATATATATATATATATATATATATATATATATATATATATATATATATATATATATATATATATATATATATATATATATATAATATATATATATATATATATATATATATATATATATATTTAATTATTTAAGCGATCAAAATTTTTGATTCCTTAAGTCTCCTAATAATAATAATAATAATAATAATAATAATAATAATAATAATAATAATAATAATAATAATAATAATAATAATAATTAATGAATATGAAAAGTATTTATTAATGGAAATGAGGAGACATGTTTGTGGTCCGTAACGATTTCTTAGGTCAAGTGGCTGTTCTTCATATATGTATAAAATATTTAGACCAGGGACTTAAATGTAAGGTTTCCAAGTTTGCAGATGATAGCAAATTGGCTACCTCAGTTTGGAATAATGATGGATGTATAAATATTTAAAAGATAAGGATGGAGCTGTAATCGTTGATGGGACTAGCAAGTTCATTTCTTCTTCAACTAAATCTTTTTCTCCTTATAAACCATGATTCGATCGTGCTTGTTCTCTGGCCATTCAGGCTAGAGACAGTGTATATCGGGTAAAATTCTCGTTCTCCAATCACTCTCGCCAATTTTCATTCAGCTAGAACGTTGCAGGGATACTCTTTGGCGAGCAAACGATACTCTTTTCATCAAACGAAAGTGCGCTAACTTTCTTGGTTCTCCTACTGACATAAATCTTCTGGCCTCGCCAAAACATATCTAGCAACTTCTGTAAATCTCCGCTTTACTCTGATGGTTCTGTTGTTAAATTCTCCAACGAAAAGGCCCAATCCTTCTACATTCCGCTTTCCTAATTAACTCAACCCCTAGATTGATTCTGTGGCATTTCTTCCTCCTCCTTCTCTTCTCAGGTGTCATATGTTCTCTCGCCTGTGATTACATTTACTGGGTGCATAGGCCCCTGAAATCTGTGAAGGATAGGAAGACGGGTGGCATAGATGGTATCTCAGCTTTGAGGGGAAAGCCTGAGGTATCCCTGCCCCTCGTTCAAATTTATACTCCCTATGTCTCAACACTAGCACTTTCCCTCAGTTAAAGCTCTCGCAACATGTCCAACCTATTCCGAAAAAGGGAAGCCGTGCCCTATCCTCTCTAACTACTGCGCCATAGCTCTACTGTATTCTAACAAGATCTTGAAACCCTCTCAACTCTCACTTCTTAGATTATCTGAAACCTTACTCCCTCTTCCCATAGCAGCATTATTTTTCAAATGCAAGCCTTCCTCTGGATATATACTTTTTTATCTAAACGATTTATGGTTTCCAGTTCTTAGAAACGGGGAGACTTGGGTGTGATGGCGCTTGACATATCCAAAACATTTGACCGGAGTATGGCACACGTCATTGCTCTCCAAGCTTCCCTCCTTTCGGTTTCCTCTTTCTCTTTGCTTAATTATGTCTAGCTTTCTTTCAAATCTCTAAATATCGGCTGTTATTGATGGGCGACTTCTTCTTCTGTCAATAGTGGTGTTCCTCAGGGCTCCTGTCTTATCTCCTACTTTGTTCCTACTTTTCATTAATGATTTTCACCTGCACATCTAACTCTATCTACTCATATACCGATGACTCGACCCTTCATTCTTCAACTCATTTCAGTTTTGTTTCCTCTTTACTTCTAAAATTGCCCCTGGTTCTTGAATCTTCCTGGTCTTAGAGTCTCTTTGATCTGATAGAATTTGATCAT
>JABUQX010144862.1:15000-17500 GCA_015478945.1 Trachelipus rathkii | reverse complement strand
GGATCCTTAAATAAAAATTAATTGTAAGGATACTCGTTTATAGGAAGATACAAAAAATCTCTGCAATAAAGATTTATATATATTATATATAATATATATATATATATATATATATATATATATATATATATATATATATATATATATATATATATATATATATATATATATATATATATATATATATATATATATATATATATATATTAGACTGGCCCTTATTTTTAAAGATATTGTATTTATATACAAGACCCCGTAGATTTATTCCATATCATCTTATAGTATTCCATTCCAAGTTTGAGGTCAATCATTTAACCCCCCGTGCCCCACGGGCGTCAAAAGTTTCCATGTTATGGAAAATAGGCTTTTTCATAGTATTAACTTGCGGCAGTTGTTATGCTGCCTCTGGTTGGTTAGTACGTGCGCTTTAATACGTTGGTTATATACGTAAATGTACTGCCAGATGAAGTGAACACTGAACAGTGATCAGGAGTTTATAAAGATAATTTCCTTTTACATAATATTGCAGTGTTTTAATATATTTTAAGGTTGCTATTAAAATTAGATATGTCACGGAAAGAACTGTTTCTCATCGGTTCAGTGAAAAATCAAATAACCGGGAGTAAACTCCCCCTTCGAAGAGATGTTCTACCTGTCCTATTTTATAATTTGAATACCTTAAATTTAAATTTACATGATAGTGCATTTCTTGTAATTGATGAAAGTTGGTGTTCTGGAGAAAGGCAAGTATACCAACACAAGATCGTTCGGACTGCATCAAGAAACGTAAAATGTTATACGAATATCATTACGGACTAGAAAAGCATAAAAAAAGAAAGAGTGAAATATGTAGACAAAAAGGAAAAGAAGTTGTAGATAGTCTAGAATAGATGATCCGTTCAATATTCAATACATGTCATGGAAATGTAATGGATATGATCAAAATAGAGGAAGAAATTTTTTTACATATGCAGCCACAAAAAGGACGTATTGGTTGCATGTTGGGTATAGAAAAGAAGGTAACAGCCGCAAAAGTACGGAAGGCTAAACGAGTTGCAAAGAAATTAAAAAGAAGAGAAAAGTAACTTTCGACCACTACAGATTCAGGTTAGTGAAGTTATGTAATTTAATTTTAAATAACTAATTTTTTACCAATTTGCACTTACTGTCAACCCGATGTTTTTTACATATTATATTTCACAACGCTATTGTCTGTCATAATATCGAATAATCGTAGTTTGAAATGTATTTTTCAGAATGTAATTATCTGTTATCCTCATCAGAGGATAGCGAAACTCAAGACTTCCAGGAGCAGAAACTATTTAATCATCTAGCAATCAAGGTACATAAAAATATATATATATATATATATATATATATATATATATATATATATAGCAAAGAAAGAGTATATATATATATATATATATATATATATATATATATATATATATATATATATATATATATATATATATATATATATATATATATATATGGACGAATACGCTGAAATAGAAAGTGATGTGTCGTTTCAGAGTACTCACGTTTCACGCGAACGAGCTAGGAAAGAAATATTGACAGCTAGACTCTCAGCAGCACTTGATAAATGTAAAGTTAGCGATAGAGATGCTGCTGTTCATATATTGACAGCTTGCGTTGAGGCACTAAATTTAAATCAGAGAGAATATGTCATCAACCGCACGTCCATTAAAATGGGGTAGAGGAAAGTTTCGTAAGCAAGCAACATTAAGCTTTAGATATAAATTTAATGATTCGAAATTAAACTATGTAGTTATTCACTGGGATTCTAAAATTCTCCCTGATTACCGGAAAAAAAATCAGTTGTTCGACTCCCAGTGAAAGCGACAGATTTTAACGTAGAACAACTTTTAGGAGTTTCAGAACTTTCATCAGGAACAGGTAAAGAGATATCATCAGCTGTATATGATACACTACAGGAATGGTCACTACTGGACACTGTTCAAGCTTTTGTTTTTGATACAACTGCCAGTAATACAGGGAGGCTAAACGGCGCATGTTATCTTCTCGAGCAAAAACTAAACCGTGACATCATGTTTTTTGCTTGTCGCCACCATATTTATGAAAGTGTATTTTTGGGAGTATTCGGTAAAGTGCAACTTTCACCCACTAAAAGGACATAGATCCCTTTATTTAAAAGATTTCAAAAACTTGGAACAATATTAACAATGAACAATATTTGACATGGGAGGCAGATACAGAGGTAAGAGCAATATTAAAAGATGATGTAAATGAGATCTTACAGTATGCCCAAAATAAAATTAAAGAGGATCAACCTTGTCACGATTATCAAGAATTTTTGGAACTAGCAATAATTTTTTAAGGTAATAGTCCATCCTGCGGAATACATTTCCTGCAACCAGGAGCATATATCCCTTAGGGAGATGGAGGGGAAAAGCACTATATTACTTTAAAATAAATTTATTTAGAAAATAATTTAAATTAACACCAACAGATG
>JABUQX010144862.1:0-5000 GCA_015478945.1 Trachelipus rathkii | reverse complement strand
CAGCTGTATATGATACACTACAGAAGTGATCAATACTGGACACCGTTCAAGCTTTTGTTTTTAACACAACTGTCAGTAATACACGAAGGTTAAACGGCGCATGTTATCTTCTCGAGCAAAAACTAAACCGTGACATCATGTTTTTTGCTTGTCGACACCATATTTATGAAATTGTATTGCAGGGAGTTTTCAGTAAAGTACAACTTTCACCCACTAAAGGGCCAGAGATCCCTTTATTTAAAAGATTTCAAAAAACTTGGAACAATATTAACAAGGCACAATATTTGACATGGGAGGCAGATACAGAGGTAAGAACAATATTAAAAGATGATGTAAATGAGATCTTACAGTATGCCCAAAATAAAAGAAAAGAGGATCAAACTCTTCACGATTATCAAGAATTTTTGGAACTAGCAATAATTTTTCAAGGTAATAGTCCATCACCCGGAATACATTTCCGGCAACCAGGAGCATATATCACTTAGGATGATGGATGGGAAAAGCAATATATTGCTTAAAAATATATTTATTTAGAAAATAATTTAAATTAACACCAACAGAGGAGAAAACACTAAAACGAATATGTTGCTTTATAATAAAATGTTATGTGAAAGCATGGTTTTCTACTACAAATGCAAGAAAAAAGAAATAAACTGTTTATCAAAGAAGTTGATTTGGAATATTTCTTAAATAAAAATCTTCCTTTAGATTTACTTAGCATCAGGTCGCAGAATATATTTATCAGGTTTGTTCTTTTTCAAGAATTCCTACAAACTGATCTGTTGAATGGAAAAATCAAGAAAGTTACATGAAAGGAAGAGAAGTTGTAGCTTCATTAAGGGTGGTAAACGACACAGCAGAAAGAGGAGTAAAATTAATGGAAGAATTTAACGACAAATTTACCAAAAACGAAGAACAAAAACAATTTGTTTTACAGGTAAACTAGATAACTAATAATTATAAAATCTATCATTGTGTAATTTTGTAATACATATCTATATATTTCATATAGTTTTATATGTTTTTAAATAAATCGAAGTTTTAAATATAATTCTTTGGTAATTTGGAACTAAATATGTAAAGTAAATTAATCTTTCTTCTTTTTATTTAAGGTTGTGCAAGACTATCGAAAAACATACCCGGGCCATACCCGTGATATACTGAAAAGGAAAAAATAATAGGTTAAGTTCTTATTCTCCGATTATATTGTAGGTGTACGAATGCACATTCAATTACTATATTCAAAAAATTATGAACATTTTCTGTTATTATGTCTTTTTCGATATGTTAAGCATGTTAAAAATTGATATCAATAAAGTTTGAAATTTAATCATGTTTTCAAACTTTAACCTCGATGGGGCACGGGTTAATATTATCCGATTGATCTGAAAATTTTTATAGATTGTTTTAACTGGTACTGAAATAAGTCTACGGGGTAACACTTTATCCGGAAGAAAAATTCCTTCCATATATATGATCCAGTCTAGATATACAGCATATATATATATTATATATATTATTATATATATATTACATATATATATATTATTATATTATTATTATTATATATATTATTATTATATTATTATTATTATATTATTATTATTATTATTATTATTATTATTATTATTATTATTATTATTATTATTATTATTATTATTATTATTATTATTATTATTATTATTATTATTATTATTATTATTATTATTATTATTATTATTATTATTATTATTATTATTATTATTATAAACCTATATTATATATTATTAATATTATTATTATTATTATTATATTATATTACTATATTATTATTATATATTATTATTATATTATTATGTTATTATTATTTATATTATTAATATATTATTATTATAATAAAAATAAAAATGTAAATATTACATATACATATATTACATATATATAGTATATATATATATATATATATATATATATATATATATTATTTTAAGAGGGGAACTTCTAGGTAATTGTTACCTAGGATCCGACGAGGGATCGACCCAGGTCCTTGCTTTGCGACTCTTTCGATCTACCGGATTGATCCACGATACCTGAAATATATATATATATATATATATATATATATATATATATATATATATATATATATATATATATATATATATTATATATATATATATATATATATATATATATATATATATATATATACCCATATAGCACAGATGGTTGCAGATACATCACAGCGACGTTAATGTTCGTCGCACTCGTCACATCACACATACGTCGTATATGTGACATTGCTGTTATATCTTATGTGATGTACGCTGTTCCAAATGCAACGTATTTGCGACGTAACATTGTTACTTTTAAATGTTTCCGCGACACTGCCAGGCGTATGATATCCTTTTAAAAATAAATAACGCCCTGTCTTTTTCCTGCAAATTTCCTTATAATCTTTCATAATCTTTTTCATTTTATGTTTTGATGTTTATAAGTCATTTTATACATTATTTTCTACAGAAATTGTATTATGTAATTTAACTCTATATTTTTTAAATGTCGTACATTTGAAGACACTCATAAATATAATTAATTATGTCTCCAGTCACGGTATGCTCTCGCGAAAGCGAGTTTGGAGTGACTCTGCCGGTGTTATTTCAATTATTTTGTTGTAAATTAGTTTATTATGTGTTTCTGTTTATTATGTGTTTCACGGAAATATCTATTGGTAATAGTTGAGTTTAACAGATTCTTAAAAAATCGATTTTTAGGAAAATCAATCGATTTGTTGTTATATATAAAAAACCGTTAAAAAATATAAAAGAGAAACAAAATATAAATATATAATATATATATATATATATATATATATATATATATATATATATATATATATATATATATATATATATATATATATATATATATATATATATATATATATATATATATATATATATATATATATATATATATATATATCAGTGGCGGCTTGTGGTCAAAATTCTTGAGTAAGCAAATGTGGTTTCTCCTGGTGATCGCACTAACGTTAACGTCAGTTAAATATATATATATATATATATATATATATATATATATATATATATATATATATCTTATATATTAAATATATATATATATATATATATATATATATATAAATGATTTCATTCGAAGGTTCTCCGTTAAGCTGCCGACGTAAATTTCAACTCGATTCCCTTTTTTAATATAGCGGTCAGTGGCAACTATTACTTCTCTGACTCAGAAAAATAATTCCGTTTTCTTAAAGCTTAGGCGCCTCTGTGTTTGCCGACCGACTATAGTAGCAGTCATTTAAAAAAAAACCAAAAAGAAAGAAAAATTGATCTTCTTTATAAATAAATGTAGGTACAAAAAATATGAATTTTCATATATATATATATATATATATATATATATATATATATATATATATATATATATATATATATATATATATATATATATATATATATTATAGTTATTATTTTTATATATATTGTTATTATATTATATTATTATTATTATTATATATAGTTATTATTATATATATATATTATTATTATTATTATTATTACATATTATATATTATTATATATATATATACATTATATATATATATATTATATATATATATATATTATTATTATTATTATATATATATATATTATTACATATTATTATTATTATATATATATATATTATATACATATACATATTATTATTACTGATCTGCCCACTCCCGCTAACCTTTGGACCACGAGCACTGATTATATATATATTATTATTATTATTATTATATATATATATATATATTATTATTATTATTATTATTATTATATATATTATTATTATTATATATATATAATATATATATATATATATATAATACAAGAAACGAATTTAGCATGTGTTGTCACAAAGTACATAAATTGTTTTCGGCAGCACTACAACACAAAGCCTATGACGAATTAAGCCATGCTTAAACCGCCACTAATGATATCTAACGTTTTCGAGAGAAAATAAAACTAACAATTTTATTTAATAAAAGTGAAAAGAAAACTTGATTTGCAATAAAAGACCTTCATAACAAATCATAATTATTTATTTAAATCTATGTAACCTGTCCTAATTTATATATATATAGTATATATATATATATATATATATATATATATATATATATATATATATATATATATATAAGAAGATATATATATATATATATAAAAAAAAGTATATATATATATATATATATATATATATATATATATATATATATATATATATATATATATATATATATATATATATATATATATATATATATATATATATATATATTAGTGATGGACGATTATGAAATTTTGCCGATGTCGCCGACGATGACGATTAGAGCAAATTTCGCTGATGACGATGACGATGACGATGACGGTTAATTGAAAGACTTTAAACTTTTTATTTCCCTCTTTGCTTTTCTTTAAATATATATATATATATATATATATATATATATATATATATATATATATATATATATATATATATATATATATATATATATATCTATATATATATATATATATATATATATATATATATATATATATATATATAAGGCTGTAGACAGGAGGGTGAGGGGGTTCAACCTCCCGAAATTTTTTTAGCGATCAAAATTTTTGATTCCTTAAGTCTCAATAATAATAATAATAATAATAATAATAATAATAATAATAATAATAATAATAATAATAATAATAATAATAATAATAATAATAATAATAATAATAATAATTATAATAACAATAATAATAATAATAATAATAATAATAATAATAATAATAATAATAATAATAATAATAATAATAATAATAATAATAATAATAATAATAATAATACATACAATATGAATAATAATAGCTGAAGCGCGCACGAAAACGCGAAAGCGTTTCACGATAAACGCGGTTAAACACCCACCTTGAAACTGATCAAAGTACAAC
>JABUQX010144861.1:12500-21840 GCA_015478945.1 Trachelipus rathkii | reverse complement strand
ACCGCATGCGTATAAGTGTAAATGTAAGTGTCTATGGGTAAATGTATGTCATAGTGAATGTACAGCAATATAGTATTGTGTATGGGCGTGGCGTGGTGTGTGTGTGTGTGTGTGGTTCAAATAATACAAAACAATAATAATAATTATCATAATAATAAAAATTATACACAAAAATAATATAAACAAGAAATAATAATAAAATAAATAAAAATAATAAAATAAATAAAGTATTAAATAAATTAAAAAAAATATATTAATAAATATATATAAATATATGTAAAAGATATAAGTTAAAGCAGTAAACATGAGTTAAATATAGTAAAACATGAGTAAAGCAGTAAAAGAGTAAAACAAAAGCATACTAATCCCCAAAGTTAGTAACACCTCTTATTGATTTAATGATTTGGTTGTTTATGGTATGTAATTTGGTATGATAAAGCGGTAAAGCAGAAAGTTAAAGCAGTAAAGCAGAAAGTTAAAGCAGTAAAGCAGTAAAAACAAAAGATACTAATCCCTTAGGTGTTGGTAAGACTTTCTATTGATTTATTGATTTAATGCTTTTAAGGTATGTAATGTTAATAAATATGAGTTAAAGCAGCAAAAGATATGTTAGCAGTAAAACAGGCGAGTTAAAGCAGCAAAAACATGAGTTAAAGCAGTAAAGTAGTAAAACAAAGCATACTAATCCCCTAGGTGTTAGGTACACTTACATTTACTGATTTACTGCTTAAGGTCTGTAAAGTATATGTTTTTAAAGAAATTTCAAATAATTGTAAAAATTCTTACATGCAATTTTTTAAAAATTTATAAAATTAAAAGTAATTTATAAAAATACAAAAGATGTTCAATGAGACATTAGCAAAAACATAAATGTTTTTAATAAAATGTTTATGCCTAAATGATGGGCCAAATTGACTACGGAAGACCAAAGGGTTATCGTGTTTATACGTGTGTAAGTGTACCGGTAAGTGCCCAGAGTGTAAGTGTCATAGTGAATGTGTATAAGTGTAAGGGTGTGTATGTGTGTGTGTGTGTTACCTTCCTGAAGTGTTAGCATCGTCACCTGGCTGAGCCTCAAGGTGGAGGCCAGGTAGTGTAGGATAGGTGTAGGCTAGGTAGGTGTACATGAAGAAGAAGAAGTAGCTAAGTTAGGTTGAGTTGAAGAATAGGCCAGGGTCAGGCCAGGTTAGGCCAGGTTAGGACAGGTTAAGGTTAGTCATATTGAAAGATTAGTGGTCAAATTACAGACAGAGAGAGAGATAAAGAGAGAGAAAGAAAGATAGAGAGAGAGCATATATATATATATATATATAGAGAAGAGATATATATATAGTATATATATATATATATATATACTAGTATAAGTATACTTTGCCTCTCTCTCTCTCTCTCTCTCTCTCTCTCTCTCTCTCTCCTTCACCTTCTTCTCTTCTCTCGCCTGCCCGCTTTGCAGATGTGCGCATGTTGACTGTAAAAGCCATGCACAGCTTTGACGAAACCTAATACCAAAATAAAAATAAAAATAACTATGTTACGCAAAAAAATAAAATAATTAAAAATACAAAAACTTATAAAATAAAAATGAAGAAATAAAAATAAATGAATAAAACTTTCGAAGTCAAAGAGAATAAACAATAATAGCACTGACGTCTGCCACGTGATCAAAGATTTCGTTTCACGTGGCGATTTTCAATACGAGAGACCTTATAACAGAAAGTAAAATAAAACAATAAATATAATAAAAAAATAACAAATAAAAATAATTAAATAATTGAAGTGTAAGTGGGAGTGTGTATGAGTGTTATAGTGTATGTGTGTGTATGGATGATAGCGATTTTGTTTCTTTGTATATATATATATATATATATATATATATATATATATATATATATATGATATATATATATATATATGAGGTAGAATAGTATATATATATATATATATATATATATAACGCAAATCGAGATGCGCTTTTTCTAAACTTTTAATTTAAGAAGTATTTAAAATTTTTGGCATTCATTAATGATTTATAGCATAAGTAATATTTATATATATATAGGGCATTCAGACGGAGCCCAATTAGTTAAGTCCTAGGACAATTTCCTCAAGAGTGACATGGAGAGTCACTTTTTTAAATTCCCACAATTCCTTTGTTCATTCATCTGGATGGCTTTATTCGCACCAGAAGCATCGATAGAGGAAATGCGCATGCGCATGATGCATATACATGTATGCGCAAACGCATGGTACATATACATGACTAAGTAGTAGTATAAAATGACATGTGGCGACCATTCCTTAAAGAAGGCCCAATGGGTTCAGGATACCTGTGAAACCTTCCAGAAGAGTACAAGAGCAAATATATATATATAGATATGTAAACTATAAAAAGAAATAGGTAGAGCATAGGGTGATATATATATATATATATATATATATATATATATATATATATATATATATATATATATATATGAAAATATAATATTTGGAAAATAGATTCATGTTGAAAATCAGTATAGGGGATTGGTTACTTCCTTTGAGAGTACAGTGATGATAGCAGTCACGGTAGATGAAGTTCATCGGGAACCCGACATCGAACGGGTAGGCGGGATGGACTGGGAATATAGAGGCTGCCTGAATGCCGTAGGATGTAGAAGTGAAGTTGTGGTTTTCAGATTGAGCGGGCTTTTTACAAGCTCCAAGAGTTAGGAAAACTGTGGAGATTAGCAACGAAGTGGGGCGTGTTTTCATGTGCGGCTGAATTCTAGAAAGTGGAAAGTCTCGGTCTGGCGCGGTTCATGGGGCCTGCGGTTGCCAGAAAACGCGTTGGTGAACTCTGAAACGCTCTCTTACTTTCCTTAAACTAAGAAAAAAAGACAATAAATAAAGAATAAAAAATAAAGCAAATAAATAAATCTAAAAAAAAAAAAAAAAAAGACAATGTTAAAATTTGTAAACAAAAAAAAAAAAAAAACACCCATGAAGGTAGCTGAGTATTCAAAATTACGGTGCCAAAGTTTCATAGGTAGGCCTTGCTAAGCAGTTCTGGTGGGGGCCCAGGACACATCACGGAATGGACGATGACATTTCATCTTCGTGCTAGTTTTTGATTTTCACAGATTCACTCGAACCATTTGTCTTGTCAGGAATACAGATAATCATTTTTTCGAAGGTCTCTGCGTTGTTCTGCCATCATTAAGACACTTTATTGGGAACCACCCCCACTTTCACATTCTTATTCAATCATAAATTATACTTGTTTTCACTTTTCATCTTCTTTCTGGAAATAATAACAACCTTCCTTGTAAACACCTTTGAAAGACCAAGCAAATAGGGCAATACTCCCAACGGTACTAGTCGAACGACTCATTTGGTCCATCTCCTTCATCCACCAATAGCAAAGCCTTCTGGTCGTCGAAAGAGACTTAGACACAGCATTTGTCATCATCACAGCTTCAGAAATATAGGATTAAAAGGTAGGAATACCTATAATTCATATTCATTTATTTTATATTTTAATGTTATGTGGAGGAATTTTGGAAAGGGTTATTAATCTCTTTCTTAGTAAATGGAGCGAGAGGCACCCAGAATGAAAACCCCTGCGCTTTCGGTTGTTTTTGCTCACTGTCGTTTCCTTTTCCATTCTCTCCGCTTATACTACAAAATATTTCACTTTTTGTAAAGATTATAAATATAGTTTGACGAAATTAAAGCCCAAATGAACATTTACTAAATTTTTGAAATATAAGACGTAAGAACTGTGATTTAAATTAAAATATTTAAAAAATTAATCCAAATATATATATATATATAGAGGTAGGATATATATATATAGAGTATATATAGATGAGGTATATATATATATATATATATATAGGTATTATAATATAGGTGATGTTTTAAAACATTTTAATTTTGTAGGTCAAATATAAAAAGATTCCTAAAGATGAAAGATTATTTAAACATTTCCTGGAAGGTATAGCAAGGAATTATCCATAAATCATGAGTTATTATTTATTAAACTTAAATTATTATTAATTTTATTTTAGCATTGAACTATCTAGGTTAGTATCTATGCTTACGGTAACGACAATCCATCTAGGTTGGGTCTAGGTCTTGGGGGCAACGACAATCCATCTAGGTTAAATTAGCTTTGGGTAATACAGACCGGCCCAGAAAGGTCGTACTGCAGTTTGGCTTTTAAGTCTAGGGTTAGATAAAGTGTGGCGTTAGTAGACACAGATTTAATAGAGGAGATAGTATATAGCAGAGTATATATATAGGTATATATATATAGAAGTAGTATATATATATATATGTTATACTATATGGTATATGATATATATATAGTTAGGTAAGAATATGTATATATCAAATATCAAAGTCAGATCAAAGGTTCAGTTTTAATTAGAGGGTAGTAGAGAGTATATATATATATATATATATATATATATATATATATATATATATATATATATATATATATATATATATATATATATATATTAAGCATCCTCAAAAGTATTGGCATGCGAATTTAAAACAAAAAATAGATAAATTTGAAATTAAATATCATTTTATTAATCAGAGACATTTTTATCTAAGCAGAAATTAAAAAAAAATTAATTATTCTGATTAATAACTCCAGCATGAATATTAGTAAAAAGTGCAGGCTCTGAATGACTTGAAAGACCTTGAAAGCTGCAGTTGGGGTCTCTGGGAGAAAAAGTTGCCAAATGTCGCTTTATAAATATAATTGGAGAAATTATATATTTTTTTCTTTTTATATCCTTATATTAGGGGTTCGAGCTGACGGAGGGACAGAGGGGGACTAAGTCCCCTGTCGTCCCCGGTAGGCTTGAGAATCCTGACTCTCTTTATCGTCTCCTGTTTACCTGGGATATTCTTTATGAAAAAGAAAATTTTGAACATTTGGCAACTTTCCGTCTGATTTGAGAAGCCACAAAGCCAGAGGCAATGCATGAAGAATAATACTTGATTATCAAAAACTGTAAATTTTTCATCAATTTTTAACAATTTTAATTTTTTAAAAAGGTATTTTTTTAAATTTTTTAAATTTCTGCGGTAAAAATGTCTCCTGATTAGTAAAATATATTTTCGTGTACCTGTTATAGTTTTTTAGTTACATGCCTGAACTTTTCGGATGTTGACTATTAGTTATATATATATATATATATATATATATATATATATATATATATATATATATATATATATATATATATATATTTATATATATATATATATATATATATATATATATATATATATATATATATATAGGTTAGCGTTATTTCGTTTCTTTGCAAATTTATGCTTGGTAAGAAACTGCTTGATTCGAGATGCTTCAGTTCACCAAGGAAAGGTAGGGGTCAATCATCGAGGGCATGAGCGGTTCATTCCATTCTTCACCAATCCTCCACAAAATCCATGATTCGATGGAGAATGTTCTGCTCCATTCAGGAGAGACATTGCCTATCGGGGCATGGAAAACTCCCTGTTCTCCTATCACCGAGACACTTCACTGCTCTCTCGGGAATCGTTGCAGGGCTATTATTCATAGGAAGTAAGCACGCTTACACTGGGTGAAAGTGCGAGAAGTCCTGCTTGGCTCTCCCATTGATAAAATTTTTGGCCTTCTTGCCAAAAACATCTCTAACAAATTTAGTAACTATGCCTTACTAAACTTATTCGCCTGACGGTCCTGTAGCTACTTCCGCTGAAAGGCTAATCTCTTCTCTGGCCTCCTTTTTTCATCAATTTACTTGACATTCCGGCATCCTCCCTCCTGCTTTTCCTCTCACAGGTTTCCTATGCCGCGGTGATTGTGTTATGATCAGGTGCATTGATTCTGAGATCTATGAACCAGAAGGTTAGGTCCAAGGTATTTTTCTCCTGTTTGAGGAGTAAAGCTTCCTGAGTTAATGCCTATCCTTGTCTGGAATCCTAATTTTAGAGAGTCATCACTGTACATTTCCTCAAAGTTAAAGCGTATAAGCCTCCAGCTAACTAAAAAGGGGAGCCGTTTGATCCTTCTCTAATCAATGATCCATACCATCTATCATGGATTCCAGTTATAAAATACTGATAATCTTCTGAATCTCTCATTTTTATCACCAGTCTCTTATTCTTCTTTCAGATCATCAGTATGGCTTTATTCTCGAGGCCTGTCTGGTGACATACTATCCTATCTAACTGGTTTATGGTCTTCTGCTCCTAGGAACTAGGAGTCTTCTGTGGTGGCGCTCGACATATCAAAATCTTTTGACGATATGATGTCACTACTCTCTAAGCCCCTTCCTTGTTTTCCTCTTTCTTTGTTACTTGTCAAGTTTTCTCTCTGGTCGCCCCATATCAGCACTCGTTGATGGAGCATTCTCTTCCTCCTTCCTGTTAATTGTGTTGTTCCTCAAGGTTCTGTTTTATCTCCAACTTATTCTTACTTTTCATCAACGATCTCCTCAGCCAGCTTTGTCTTCAGCGTGGACCTTATGGTTAACGACTTAACTTCCATTTTTACTGCCAAGTCAATCCTGGCTTAGGAATCTGAGTTGCCGTCTTCAGCTTTCGATTCCATTCTTGAACATCCTGAGGGATTTCCGGTGGCCGCCGCAACCCAGAAATTCAACTCTTTAAAAACTCAACTTCGTCACATCTCCTCCTCTCAAAAACACCTCCAACTTTCCTATTTTCGACGGTTCTAACGTCACACCTGTTGACAACATAAACATTCTTGGTCTGAATAGAAACAAAAACATCTGGAAACCCATCAACGGTTATGAGGGTCTCTAAAGAATGGGAGTCTCAGTTCAGTTGTGGGTCTTTTTCCAGAACAGCTATCTAGTTATATAAGGGCCTTGATTACACACCTTGTTTATAATGTCTTCACATTGAGGGCCTGGCCCACCCTTCATTAGATGAGCTGAGTCATAAAAGCCAAGAGACTACAAACTGTCCCTCACTAAATTCCTTGACCCTATCTCTGCTACGTGACGTTGGCGCAATTCATCTTTACCAGCAGGGCACAGCAAATCAGATGCTCAGGAGTTGTCCGGTCGCATTCCACCTTCATTGCGTCGCCTGTAATATAAAGCAGTTCGGCAGAAAGGATGAATTTGCGTGAGTACTGAAACCAAATTGTTCGTTGTAAAGCCTTTTCCAGCTTCAGCTTCTATTTCTGGGAACCTTTTGCCATCTTCTGTTTTTGCATCCGTATTTTTAATCTTCTAAACCCATGTCTGCGCCTTCACCTAAGAGATTTTGCGTTAGTGTCGGTGGTTTTATGTATTATTTCTTCTGCCTCTTTCTTCAGTGCTGGCCCAAACATGAGTGGTGGTAATTGTAAAATAAATAAAATATATATATATATATAGTATATATATATATATATATATATATATATATATATATATATAGAAAGTATATATATATATATATATATATATATATATATAGCAGGCAGTAGCAGTTAGTGTAGCAAAGGAATATGTAGCAATTTAGACAGGTTAGGTAAATATTAATGATAATAAAACCACATAAGCCAGATCAGACTTTGAAAATATAAATTCTTGTTGTAAACCTAGAATGTTTCTTCTTTCTCTTCTCTCTCTCTCTTCTTCTTCTTCTTCTTTCTTCTCTCTCTCATTGCAAGGGTAGAAGTCTGTTCGAGCTCTCTTTTTCTTGCTTAAATAGGTCATATAACATGTAAATCAATTACAGTGTTGAATTCCTCTCTTTCGTAGTTCGTTTTATCCATTCTGCAGTTTTTCAATTGCATGAGAGAGATATATATATATATATATATAGTATATATATATATATATATAGTATAGCATAAGAGCAATAAGAATGCTATCATTTTCATTAAGAATAGCTTTTTTTAGCTTTTTTCGCTTGTCATTTAAGTGGTTATTTCGGCCTCTTTCAAATGAAGAGAGGCTTACTAGGGGCCTTTTGGAGTAGTTTGAAGTTGGGGTTGGGGGAATCTGGAGACTAGAGGGGGTTGAACAAGGTATAAAGGAGAGTGGGATAACAGGAAATTCTAAAGAGGTCAAGTTACCAGAAAACGATATATATGGCAGGTAGGCAGAGGTAGTATATGGTAGAAGAAGATATATATATATATAGCATATATATATATATAATATATATATATATATATACATATATATATATATATATTTGTTTTACTGTTTGAGTGGTACAGGGTCCACTTCAAGGCCCACAAAGAAGCAGCCATGATAGGTTAGAAATCCAGCTCTACGAGAGGGTCTTAGTGTACTGCTTTTGATAAAAATCCAGGAAGAATATTTAGATATTATATAGATTCAGTCCCTGAAGGTAAGAAAATATTGAGTTACTGTTGAAGTGGGAGGATTCAGACAAGACGTGGGATAGCTTTTCAGAAGGTGCTATGACCATACAGGCTGGCCAGATTTTTTCAACCTAATGCAGGACAGTCATCTTCATGCCTAAGGAGATTATATAAACAGGTATAGCCTGCATAGTCATATAGGCAAGCATATATTATATATATTATAACCAAAAATAATTTAATCTAACATAGTAGTAAATAAGAAATAACTCTTTATGTCTAATAAATCAATATTTACTTACTTAATTTGAACCAGAATTGTACTTGTCACTGGAATAGATCTTTACACTGTCCCGCATTGGGTAAAGATTTTTGCGGGACAAAAGATCTAAAAATAGTGAAATGCAGGACAGTCCCGCAAAATACTTGACGTCTGGCCAGCCTAACCATACTGCAGGGAAATGGTGACGACGAATGGAGTCCAGATGAGGACAATCAATGAAGATGGGGTGAACAGATTGCTGGGTGTGGCAACGGTAAAATTTTCAGGTTGGGGAGGATCCCGTGACGTGTTGGGGCTGTGAGTGATATTGGTGTATCCAATGCGAAGGTGTGGGAAGATCGCCTCCTGCAAGCGATTTCGCTGGTGAGTGGAAGGCCACCCACCAATGTCCGGCTTTATATTTCTAAGCTATATTTACAACTCTAAGATCACTCGCCCAGTACTCCTGCCAGTAAGACCGGAAGCCTTGTAGGAGAGCAGTTGATGGAAGGGTGCCTTGTTGAATGGCATCCGGGAGGTAACCTAGAACAGCTACGGAAAGAGGAGGAGGCCACTCTGGCCTCTCTGTCAGCAATTTCGTTGCCCGTCATCCCTACATGGGAGGGGTCCAACAGAGTGTAATTTGTTTCTTGCGAGAGTGGAGCAGCCGGAGAAATTGTTGTACAGGGATACCAATATATTTTGTGTAGGGGGCTTTGTGCGCCTGGAGCGATGTTCGT
>JABUQX010144861.1:0-5000 GCA_015478945.1 Trachelipus rathkii | reverse complement strand
ATATTATTATTATTATATATATATAGTTATTATATATATACATATATTATTATATAAAGTCTCCCTTTAAAAAAATGATACTCTTCATTCAAGCAAGAAAGTTTAAGCCTAGTACTCGATTCTAAAACTAGATGGAACAGTTTGGTAGCCATGTTAGAACGATTCTTACAGTTAAAATCACAAATTGAAAAAGCAATAATTGACTATAATATGAAAAATTCAATATGTGAAGCAGAGTATTCAGCTCTTAATGATCCTGTGCGTGCATTGAAATCAGTCGAAATCGGATCTCAAAACCTTTGCAGTCGTGATACGACACTTCTTAATGCATATGGAATTTTTCTTCACTATACAAGAACTTTCAGAGCAAAATTTTATCTTTTCGGGAAAATTTTAAGAAGCTCTAATTTTAAGAATAAACAACGAGAGAAGGCAAGAAGCTTTTGTTGGATTATTGAAGTATATAAAAACTGGAAAAACGTATTATAAAAGAAATAGAAAAATAGTAGAAACCGAGTTGCAACCATTTCCAAGCAAGTCAGCCTTATTGGTTACAACAAATGATATAATAACTCGTTTTGGGTTTTCCTCTTCTGAATCATCGCAATCTGATTCGTCACATTCCGACTCCAAGGAAGAGGGTGACACTGAGAGCGAAAGACAGCAGACGCTTTGTGAGAAATTGGCGCGTCAAATCAAAAAACAAACTGAATGTGTTTTTAAAGACCTTCAACATGAAGCTGAAGGTCAATCATTTGCAAAGAATATATTGAAGGAGTTCGAAATCTCTGAGGCAACTGGTGAAAAAACAACAAATGTAATAAAATTAATGACACTCCTCGAATCCATACACCACGCTACGCCCAAAACCGGAAATGGTCTTAACTTTCTTAATTTTCAGACAATTTGTCCCAAATAAAGCAAACTGCAGCTTTTTCTGAGCTCTAAAACGTCGATTTCAGGTTTTTTTTTCTTTGGCTCTATTGATTTGAGCAAAAACTATGATTTGTTACATTTTTTTATTCTCGTTCTACAATTTTTGTTCGAAATGACGTGAAACTTAAACTATTACCAAAAAAAAATAATAAATAAAAAAAAAATAAAAAATAAAAAATAACTAAAGCCTTTTTTTGATATCTGAAATCAGAGAGCAATATCATTATCCAATGATCAAGCAGATTCAGAACTGGGTGGAAAGTATTTTGCTGATTCTATGGAGACAGTGTGGGAAGGTGTCATCGGGAAAGGGTCATCTTTCTGTGATAGCGTTGGAGTTCTAAGGTTAGGATTCACCATTAGGTTAACAGGAAAATCAGTCTCTGATTTTAGGTGAAGGGAAACTCATTGATTGTTCCCAGAGACTCTGTGAAACACAAAAGTCAAGGGCTGGAGACTTTTGCTAATGAGCCATCAAGTTGGTGACTTTGAAAGCCGTAAAATCCGAGTTAAGATGGGAGACCTCTAGGTCAACTTTCATGACGTCGGTTGCAGCAGAGCGCTTGGAGCGTTTGCGGTGTTTGCGTTGAGCAGTATTCCATTCACCTCTCTCAAAAGTGCAATAAGTGTTAGAAGAAGGGGGATCGTCACATCAAACTCCATTTGGGAACTGGAATCCATGTGATCAGTTAGGATATAGAATCTTTTACAGAGTGACGTGATAAGAAGCTTGATGGAAGAGTTGGAGGAGGATTCGGAAAAGCTGGTATAATTCATCAAGCTATTAGAGGATTGGTTGGTGGGTCGTTCGATAGCTGTGGATGATTGAGCACAATCTATTGATGTCAGTGCTTTTGTATCGGGAATAGATCTGCAGCAAGGTCCCTTCTGAGTTGCCTTTTTTTTAACAACGGGATTCGATGTGTCCTGCTTTCTTAATTCAGATGCTTTATATTTTAGGGAATAACCGTTGGCTTGGTGTCTAATCTTTTGTTTCTGTTCAGGGACATCAGTTTCAGGAGTAAGAGCAATGGTGGGAGACAGATTAGGGTACTTAGAAGGCAGGCCTTTACGTGGGTTTGGCGAAGTCTTCGGGAGGGCAGTAGATAGATTTTCTAGGTTGGAAACTTTTTCCGAACCTTTGTGTTGGATGAGCAAACATAGTTTCATTCCTGGTTGGCCGAAAACTAGTTATTGATGGCATCTTGTGCGGGAAATTGGATTTCAGGCTTCTTTCGGACTATTTGAGTTCCGCTGGGTCTGGGAATGAACGACGAACACTGTAGCTTGTAAATCCTATTTTCACCTTTATATGTGGAAAAGGGATGTTAACGGTCAGCAGCAAGCAAGGAATTGGGGTGCAGGCGAGTCTCGACATGGGGGAAACCTGTATACATTAGCAACAGGAAATTTCTTCTGTTGGAGATGGCTTAGAATGAAATCGATATCTTCGATTTTCTACACGGGAGTGTAAATTCTGCCTTTTTATGATATTCTTATTTCGTCAGGAGTGGCAATAATAAAGATAACTCCAAGAAACGTTAAGGATAACAAGAGGGAACTTTGATTTCAAGTAGTAGTTTGAGCAAAAAGGGACCCGATTCTCATTAACGTGACTGGGGGGGGGAGGGGGTTCAACTACTAAAGCTTTTTCAAGGGCATCGCTAAGAATGATAGTTCTATGGCCGATAAGAAGTTTAGGCTTGGGGGATAGAAATAAGTAATACTTCGGGAATGATTTTTCCTCTGGCAGTTCCGGGGGGGGAGCAGCATGTGCAGTAAATAAATGAGAACAACTAGGATGGAGGGCCACCCTTTCTGGATTACCCCAACCGTTTGGGCACCTGGGATGTCGAGAGCGTGCCAAGCGAAGGACTGCTGGGGGTAGCCAGAAGCCTTCCAGGTGAAGTGGAGGTAGTTGTGGCGTTAATATTCGAAGTACAATCCAAAAGAGTAAGTCTATTAATCAATTCAAGGTCAGTACCGATTTGATCTTATAGGGCCCGAGGTATATTTAAAATAATTTTCATAATATATCAGATTAAGGGAATCTTCCCTCGTGGGTGTCGAGCCCATGAGGTTTGTACCTAGAGGACCACGCTAAGCGGCGCTAAACCTCCTATTATAGGTGCTCCAGAGAGGTCAGGAAAAAATTACCAAACGTGATGCTAGGTCGTGTGCACAGAATCATGAATGAGTGATGCAGCTCACACCCTGTTCGAACAGATAACTTCGGGTGGCCCTCCCATAGGGAAGGATGAGAGTGGCGTTCATCTACCTCTCTGGGATTTAAAAATAAAAATAAAAAATAGATATATAGATAGAAACTCTCTCTCTCTCTCTCTCTCTCTCTCTCTCTCTCTCTCTCTCTCTCTCTCTCTCTCTCTCTCTCTCTCTCTCTCTCTCTGGTGGAGGAAGAGGAGTAAGGATACGGATTGCCGCTACCGTGGTTCAATCGGTAGAGCCATAGAGTCACATGGCAAGGGCTTGGGCGATTCCCACTCCGGATACTTGGTGGATGTTGAGAAGGGAACGGATGATGCAGAGTGTAGTAGGAAAGTTGTGAATGGCAGGAAGGTGGCTGGTGCAATTAAATCGTTGGTGGATGTAAAGGGACTAAGGGCCGTATTTACATACCGGCCTTTTCTCTTCCTTTCGTCAAGTGTTCCTTCAGAATCCTCCCTTAACGTAAATTCAAATTTATGAACGATCCTTGAGAAATTTTTTTCCGTAAGGAAGCCTTGACGTCGCAAATTACTTAGTCAAGGTAGCTCTGAACCAACCTTGAACTCTCCTTAAGATTTTGTTTTCCGAGCGGCAGCCATCTTGTTTTTTTTATTGTACAATTTGTCGCTATTATTATTTAATTTATATCATTTGTTGGCATTTATTATGTAAATGATTTTGTCAAATATATACTTTCGTGCAAGAAAATACCAAAAACCACATAATTAGGCTCACACCATAGAAATAGGCAGCGCAACCTTCGACCGGGACCTAACTTTAGTGTAAGGAGCGCAGATGATATTTTTATAATTTATCATAATTTCGTAGATAGGCTACGTTCAGCCTACGGCTATGCCAACCAAAGCAACTGGAACTAATAAGTGTGAAGCAACACATCTTCAATTCTCATAGTATTTTTATTAAACGCGTTTAGATTATTTCATTAATTTTTTTTCTTTTTAATATTTCTATAAATTTACATACATAAAATTAATATATATTATACTTTTATTTTGTCCTAGTTTCATTTACTTTGTGTTCATTGGTTATTGGTCTCTGACGTCATGAAATATGATGACGTTTTTCCTTAAAAACTGTCCTCGATAAGTAAATCCCGAATAAAGGAAAGGGTGGTTTATAAATAGCAAATTTTTTTTAAGATTCTTATGCAGTGGAGGAATCCTTATCTGAGGCTACCTTTACGGAAAGTCAAGACGTTTTTCAAGGTTGATTCGTAAATACGGGCCTAAAAGATTACGTATTTGTCAAGGTCAGGTCAGGTCACATACTAATGCTGGATATATATATATATATATATATATATATATATATATATATATATATATATATATATATATATATATATATATATATATATATATATATATATATAGATAAACGAAAATATATATATATATATATATAGATATAAAATAGTTATATATATATAGAGATATATATATATTTGTTATGTATATCTCAAAATGAAAGAAGAAAACAACGATAATAAGAGATAAATGGAATACATAAATATTCAACAAATAATAATTGCAAAATTGACCGGACCGCACTTTGCCAACATAAAAGGTCTATTAATAGACCATAACATGTTTTAATATTCTCATTTAATGAAGGGATTAGAGTAAATAAATATGTATATGTATATTATATAGCATAGTATATATATATATATATATATATATATATATATATATATATATATATATATATATATATATATATATATATTGAAGCGGTGCAATGAAAACGCGAAAGCGTTTCAATGATAAATGCGAAACGGTTAAACACCCACCTCCATACTGAACGCGAAGTACAAC
>JABUQX010144860.1:12500-13517 GCA_015478945.1 Trachelipus rathkii | reverse complement strand
GGTATCTTGTTTCAATCGATGGGTGTTTAACCGTTTCGCATTTATCATTGAAACGCTTTCAGTTTTTCGTGCGCCTTCACTACAGGGGTATGGAAAACGTCCCCCTATGTTCCCCGTCGGCTCCAGGCCCCTAATTGTGCCATTATAAGCAAAAATTTAATGAAAGTCTTTATTTTATCAAAAAGTATATAAGGTCTCTAAATAGGCCTTCTAATCATATTACTATATTTATTAAACAATAATTTTTTATTATTATTATTTTTATTTTCTTATGTGAAATTTTACCAGGATTCCAAAATGTATTCCTTTTCGCTGCTGTGTAGTTTTGAGATATGTATATATATATTTTTTTTTTTTTTTTTTTTTTTTTTTACATTTCATGACCAACAATTAGTTGTAATTCCAGCAGTATTTCCGTTTTACTGTAGCATTAATAGTTTTAGATACATATGACGGATAATCGACGAATGATCTCATATATATATATATATATATATATATATATATATATATATATATATATATATATATACTCCATATATATATACATACATATATATACATATATATATATATATATATATATAACATATATATATATATACTCTTATAGGCCAACATCCCAGAGAATTGGTATGTAACTAGAAAACTATAACATCTACAGGAAATTAAATAACATTTTTGATTTCAGGAAGTAATTTCATCGAGGAAACAAAAAAAAAATTATTTTATTCTAATATTTATTAATAACTTCTTAATATTATTAGTAATATCATAGTGCACGCTCTGAGTGACCTTGAAACCTGCAGTAGTCTCGAAAGAAAAGAGTTGCCAAATCTGTTTTGGACATCTTGCCTCGCGCTATCTTTGGGGTTCGAGCCGACCCCATTCTGATCCCCGGTGAGCCGAGAAACCCCAGATTCCTATCCTATCTGTTCTTGTTTACCGTGGGTGTTCGTCCGTTTAAAAAAAAAAAAATTCAACATTTGGCACCTTTACGTGCTCACTCGGAGTACG
>JABUQX010144860.1:0-2500 GCA_015478945.1 Trachelipus rathkii | reverse complement strand
TTCTGTACTGGATACATTATGAGTAAGAGACAGTTCAAGTGGGTAGAGAAGTTTGATGGGATATAGGTTGACTTGACCTCCAGGAGTTCTAACAAAAACGAAGCGCACTTTCCCGTCATCTCCAGGTAACAGTTGTGTGACTATGCCCATCTGCCAGAAGGGTCTTTCTTTAACAGGACTCTTGATGAGTATAACATCACCCACTTTTACCAGATTGTTCCACTTGATTTGATATAGATCTCTGCTAATCTCCCGAAGACCTAGCAGATACTCATTATACCAACGAGTTCTGAATTCTTCAAATTTCTCTGAAGATAGTTTGATTGACCTAATAAGATCTTCTCGAGCTTTTGTGGAAGAGCTCCAAAAGGGTTCTTCTGAACTATGGCCTGGTAATACAATACTTGTTCTTGAAGCTGAAACTATTGGGCCTGAAGGAATCACATCATTATCACTTGAAGTGTAAGTTAGTGGCCGAGAATTGATAGCGTTAGTGATGTCTGAGAGTACAGTAATAAAGTCAAAATACTCTAAAGAAGACCGACCTATAGTCTTGTACAGACAACTTTTGACTATACGTAATAGTCTTTCCCACATGCTCCCGGTCCATGGACTATAAAGAGGAATGCGCTTGTGAGTGATGTGATTTTTTCGCAACAGCTCCCTACCCTCATCAGATACAATAAATGTCTCCATAGCATCTGTTCCTTGCCTGAATGTTCTGGCATTATCACTGTAGACAGTGTCAGGAACACCATGAACATTGATGAAACGCTGGAAAGATTGGACAAATGATTTTGATGACATATCTGGTACTAGATCCAGATATATTGCTCTAATATGGAGACAAGTGTATATAATCAGAAACATTTTTTGAGATTTATTGGAACCTTTCGTCTTAACCCACCAGTGCTTTGTAAAGTCTACTCCTACATGTTTAAATGGACGGAAAAGATCTACCTGAGCTTTTGAAAAATTTGTAAACTTAGGATACTGGAAAGCAAAAGTATTAAATTTTTTGCAAACCACACAATCAGAAAGAATTTTTTTTATAGCCCCTCGAGCTGATGTTATCCAATATCCTTTAAGGCGGATTCTTGTCAGTGTGGCTTGAATGCCTAAATGCTTGCATGCAAAATGAGCATCTCTCACTATTAGAGTGGTAAGATGGTGATTTTTACACAACAGCACAGGGTTAAGAACCTCAAATTCATAGAAATTAGATCGTGACAAACGACCCTTGGTTCTTAAAAGACCATTATCATCAAGAAAAAGATTCAATCTGTTTACCAGATCAGGAGGTTTCTCACTCGTAGATGGATCAATCTTAGCCCTTTTCAAAAAAGAAATTTCCTTCGCAAAAGACTCCTGTTGCATAATTTTTATGCAATACAAAAGAGCTTTCTCATCACAATTGATATTATTGCTAATATCTCTTGTTTTAGCCAAAAATCTGAAGAGCAGAGCACAAACACGAAGAAGAGACCCCAAACTTGAAAATTTTGACATATTTAGTACGGGAGGATCTTTGGCTTCCTGAACTATGGAAAATACGGGGGTCACTGGATCGATTCCTGAATTTCTTAATTCAAAACTAGGCCAATAGGAAGACTCAGAAGCAAGCCAATCCGGTCCAGAAGACCAAAACTGAAGTTTTCTCTTGAATTCAGAGAGGGTTATTCCTCTTGTAAGTAAATCGGCGGGATTTTCTTCCGATCGCACATACAAAAATTTTGGATGGAGTGAAAATTCATTTTTTAATGAAGAAACCATGAGTGATATGTCCTGAATGCGGTTCCTCACAAAGATTTGCTTGTTCTTTTGTCCTTTGTTCAGAATCCATTGCAATGTTATTTGCGAATCAGAAAAAATATTGACGGTCTGAAACTGAACATCAGGAAAACTTTTCAAAACTGAAGGCAAACATTTTAATGCAAGAAAAACCGACATCAGTTCTAAACAAGGCAATGTTCTTCCTTTCAGAGGAGCAACTTTACCTTTAGCCCATAAAATCTGAGGATCTTTCAAGCTTGAAGAAATATATACCACAAACCCATAGCACTGTGTGCTAGCGTCACAAAAAATATTCAAAGACAAGTTTTCATCTGATGACTCAAAACATGATCTAGGAAACGTTATTTCATCAAGGCCAGACAGATCCTTTCGAAGCTTTTCCCAGGAATTTTTTATTTCGGGGTCCACTTCATCATCCCATTTCATTTCTTTTTCCCATGTCTTCTTCATGAGAAGACGTCCACGAATAGAAACTGGAATAAATAATGCAAGAGGGTCAAACAATTTTGACACCTCAGAAAGTAGTTGCCTTTTGGAAGTAATGGACTGAAGTGATACTTCACTCAACTTGAGAATGTCCTGTTGAGGATCATACAGATAACCTAATACTCTTTCCTCGGCGCACTGATGAGCAGAAAGTTTTCCTTCACTTTCAAATAAAGCCCTGAGCTCGGGGTTATTAGTGTTCCACGAAGAAAGATCAAAG
>JABUQX010144857.1:20000-24755 GCA_015478945.1 Trachelipus rathkii | reverse complement strand
CACTATGATACTTATACACACATTCACTATGACACTTACATTTATCCATAGACACTTACATTTACACTTACACTCACACACAGATTTACTTACACTCACACAGATTTACTTACACTCACACACAGATTTACTTACACACACACACAGATTTACTTACACACACACACACACACACACACACACACACACACTTACTTACACATATAACGTATAATTTATTAAAACATTTTATGTTTTAATTAAACACGTACATTTATATTACTCATTCAAATATAACTAAAATTATTTCAAAGTTTCTTAAAACTTCTATAATAAATTAATCATTATCTTTGAACAAAGAATTTATTATTAACTGTTAATACTTTTTGTTTATAAATTTTATAACTATCAAGTTTTAAAATAACTTTTACTAAAATTTTATGAAATTTTATTAAAAACATATATTTTACGTACCTTAAAGCAATAAATCAGTAAATCAGTAAGGTCAGCCCCTAGCACCCCTCTACACCAAGCTATGCCACGTTTTGTTCTATTGACTTACTGCTTTACATCATCTTTAGCCATGTAATAAGTATAAAACAAAATAAGTTCTTCTCTGCTAACATAACATGTATTTTATTAAAATCATTCTAAGTTTTTATTTAAAAATAACAATTATTCACTTACATTTATATTATTCACTCGATGTTAACTAAAAATATTTCAAAGTTTTTTAAATAATTCGGGTTTTCTTTATTATTATTATTATTATCTATGTACATTGACAATCCATCACGAGAAAACACAACAACCCGCACTCCTTACAGATACGAAACTGACCTCGCGCAAATATTGCGCCTGCGACTTCACGCGGCGGGCGGGAACGCGGAAATATTGCGCCTGCGGGCGCACGCGGCGGGCGGGTACGCGGCGGGCGGGGACGCGGCGGGGGTGGCTGCCTTTTTGCGGGTGGGGCTCATGCTGAGCCCTGGTGGTTAGCTTATGAACTAGTGAATTAATTATTATCTATTCTAGTGAAATTAATAATTATTCCTCAACGTAAGTATTTATTATAAATATGATATACACTTAGTAAAAATAAAACACTTTTAATACAAATCAGATAACTTGTGCACCGCTTAACAGCTAAAATGACTATGATTTTAAAATGAGTTTGGGTCTAAAAGATAATAAAACACACACCTGCTCAAAAACAAGTTTAAAGAACAAAGTTAATTTTCAAAAGACGATAAAATAATTCTCGACCAATCACATACGAGGTCATATAGAGATAAGGATTACCCCGACCAATCACAAGTAAGGAAAACATTTCCTTCTTACCTGCTTAAAGGATCTTACCGATCCAGCATGTTTCAGTTTGAAATATATTTATAAAAATAATAATAACAATGATTCTTGTCTATACGTGAATTACCTTTTGACCTGGTATTAGGATTAAATTAGCCCGTCTACAAAAAGGCTTATCCTAAATTTAGGCCTAAATTTAGGCCTAACGTAGTTATTGCACCACATTTTACAGAAAAAGGTCAGTTTGAAATATATTTTGACCTGGAATTAGGCTTAAATCGCCCCGGGTTACAAAAAGGATTATCCTAAATTTAGACCTAAAGTAGTTATTTCACCACATTTTACAGAGAGAGGTCAGTTTCGTATCTGTAAGGAGTGCGGGTTGTTGTGTTTTCTCGAGATGGATTGTCAATGTACATAGATAATAATAATAATAATAAAGAAAACCCGAATTATTTAAAAAAAAAACTTTGAAATATTTTTAGTTAACATCGAGTGAATAATATAAATGTAAGTGAATAATTGTTATTTTTAAATAAAAACTTAGAATGATTTTAATAAAATACATGTTATGTTAGCAGAGAAGAACTTATTTTGTTATTTTATACTTATTACATGGTTAAAGATGATGTAAACCAGTAAGTCAATAGAACAAAACGTGGCATAGCTTGATGTAGAGGGGTGCTAGGGGCTTGCCTTACTGATTTACTGATTTATTGCTTTAAGGTACGTAAAATATGTTTTTAATAAAATTTCATAAAATTTTAGTAAAAGTTATTTTAAAACTTGATAGTTATAAAATTTATAAACAAAAAGTATTAACAGTTAATAATAAATTCTTTGTTCAAAGATAATGATTGATTTATTATAGAAGTTTTAAGAAACTTTGAAATAATTTTAGTTATATTTGAATGAGTAATATAAATGTACGTGTTTAATTAAAACATAAAATGTTTTAATAAATTATACGTTATATGTGTAAGTGAGTGTGCGGGTGTGTGTATGTGTGTGTGTAAATCTGTGTGCAAGTGTAAGTAAATCTGTGTGTGTAAGTAAATCTGTGTGTGAGTGTAAGTAAATCTGTGTGAGTGTAAGTAAATCTGTGTGTGAGTGTAAGTAAATCGTGTGTCTATGGACAAATGTAAGTGTCATAGTGAATGTGTGTATAAGTATCATAGTGAATGTGTGTATAAGTGTCATAGTGAATGTGTGTATAAGTGTGTGTGTGTGTGTGTGTGTGTGTGTGTGTGTGTGTGTGTGTGTGTGTGTGTGTGTGTGTGTGTGTGTGTATGTGTGTTCTAAATAATAAAAATAGGCATGAAGTAAATAACACTAAGTATAATAAAAATAATAAAAATAAAATAATAAAAATAATAAAAATAATAATAAAAATAAATAAAAATAATAATAAAAATAAATAAAAAGTATTAAAACAAAATAAAAAACATAATGTTAATAAATATATGAGTTAAAGCAGTAAAGCAGAAAGTTAAAGCAGTAAAGCAGAAAGTTAAAGCAGTAAAGCAGAAAGTTAAAGCAGTAAAACATGAGTTAAAGCAGTAAAGCAGTAAAACAAAAGCATACTAATTCCCTTGGTGTTAGGTCACACCTCTATTGATTTACTGATTTACTGCTTTAAGGTATGTAATGTTAATGAATATGTGAGTTAAAGCAGTAAAACATATGAGTTAAAGCAGTAAAACATGAGTTAAAGCAGTAAAGCAGAGAGTTAAAGCAGTAAAGCAGTAAAACAAAAGCATACTAATCCCTTTGGTGTTAGGTAACACCTCTATTGATTTACTGATTTACTGCTTTAAGGTATGTAATGTTAATGAATATGTGAGTTAAAGCAGTAAAACATAAGTTAAAGCAGTAAAACATGAGTTAAAGCAGTAAAACATGAGTTAAAGCAGTAAAGCAGTAAAACAAAAGCATACTAATCCCCTAGGTGTTAGGTAACACCTCTATTGATTTACTGATTTACTGCTTTAAGGTATGTAATGTTAATGTTTTTAATAAAATTTCGTACAGCTGTAGTAAAATAAAATGTTTATATATCAGACACTCTGGTTTTTTTCTTCTTACATACAATTTTTTAAAAATTTATAAATTAAAAAGTATTAAGTAAAAAGTATTAAGTAAAAATAATGTTAATAAATATATGTGTTAAATAATAGGTCTGTAATGAGTTACAGTTTTAGATTCGCGAAAATGTTTTTATTAAAAATGTTTAAGTATGAAATAAAATGAATGACTTATAGTATATATATTTTTCATTCACGTAGGTTCATGCGGGTGCGGGGCCTCCATCCTTTGCGGGGAGTGGGGGTTTGCTGCGGCCTGGTGGGCAGCTTATGATCTAGAGTAAGTGTAACTGCTTACAAGATGAATCATCAATATAGGTGGTATCAAAGATGACGCCATCAAAGATGAGTCATCAAAGATGAGTCATCAAAGATGAGCCACTAAAGCTGAGGTACCAAAGCTAAGTTATTATGTGTGTGAGTGTAAGTGTATATGGGCTAGTGTAAGTGTCTATGGCGAGTGTAAGTGCTTATAAGTGTTATAAAAATACTAACTCATAGTAGGAAACATTCTAGCAGATTGTAATATACACCAATCGATTCCTCATACCTTATTACCTAGGGGGTAGACACCCATGATTAGGCTATTTTCTAGGCTCAGGGGAGGCCAGAAAGGCTTGAAAAAAGTGGCACTCAGTTGGCACTATGTGGCACTATGTGGCACTCACTTGGCACTATGTGGCACTCACTTGGCACTCATTGGCACTCACTTGGCACTCACTGGCACTCATTGGCACTCACTTGGCATTCACCTGGCACTCACCCGGCACTCATAGAATAATCATAGAACATACTAATAGAACATCACTAGATACTCTTTACGGTGATTGGGAACCATCAAAGCTATCAAGTTAGCGTGGTCAAAATTGACCCATGGTATAAGTGCAGTGTTGTCAAGAATTGAAATATCACAAGGATCAAACAAGGCTAAGACATCAAAAAAGGGCTAAGTCCCTAAAGGAAGGACAAAAAATTACCGTGGGTCAAATTTGACCCATGGTATATGGCAAGGTTAAAACCGAAATATCATGGTCAAACAAGGTAAAGACATCAAAAATAGGGCTAAGCACCTAAAGGATGCCCAAAATTACCGTAATAAAATGAATCGCGGTATATGGCAAGGTTAAGGGCCGAAATATTTCACGGTCAAACAAAAAGACATCAAGAAAGGCTGGAAAGTCCCTAAAGGAAGATCAAAAATTATCAGGGCAAAAATTGACCCATGGAACACCAAAGGGTTGATCGAAAATTAGGGTGGGTCAAATTGACCCATGGAAGACCAAAGGGCTGGTCGAAATATCATGGTCAAAAATGACCCATGGAAGACCAAAGGGTTGGTCGAAAATTAGGGTGGGTCAAAATTGACCCATGGAAGACCAAAGGG
>JABUQX010144857.1:10000-15000 GCA_015478945.1 Trachelipus rathkii | reverse complement strand
CCATTCTATCTGCCTCACGCAGCGCCCTGATTGCAAGGCCCTCGTGCCGCAACCGGTATGTGTATTTGGGTATCAGATAGTTGACTAACAAGTGGAACTTCTGCTGCGTCTTGAGATAAGCCGAGGAGAGTTTCCTCAGCCTGTCCCTCAAGTTCCCCAAGGATCATTTCGCTACGCCAGAAGACGTGACCCGAACTCCTAGGTATTTGTAAACACCTGTCGAGCTCCTCGTCGGTATGTTTGTCCCTTCGACCACGAATGGAGTGTAGTCGTAGACAAACTTTTTGGCCGTCCCCAGCCAACGCAGACCAACCAACGCGCACTTGTGGAACCCAAACTCGAGACCCAAAAATCTCGCCGCCCTCGCCAGAGCAACCAGGTTTGCTTGCATTCCCAGCCGTGAAGAGGCTAGGAGCACTAAGTCATCTGCAAAGGCCAGCGATGACACCTGCTGGCCCCTCATAAGGACACCCACATCAGTGGATGTTTGCTTCAAGATATAATCCAACGCGACATTGAGCAAAACAGGCGAGAGAGGGTCCCCTTGCAGGACGCCTCTGCCCTACTTCACCCAACCGGTACCTACCCGAACATGGGTCTCCTTGTACACCGATCTTAGGTAAGCGACTAACGAGGTGGCCAAGCCTATCCCTCCCAAGAGAGAAAGAAGCCCATCGTGCGAAACCCAGTCGAAGGCACGCTTGAAGTCGATGAAAGTGACATACAAGTTGCGCCTCCACTCAAACCTTGTTTCGAAGACCTTCTGCAGAAGGTAAATATTTTGGGACATAGATCGGCCAGACCTGAACCCAGATTGAAAAGGGTTGTGGTTAACCGCCCCCAATCTCCTAGCCAGGATCTTGTGAAGCAGCAGTACCACAACCGGAAGGACACAGATCGGTTGGAAGTCACCAAATTCCACAGGTTCGGAAACCTTGGGAACGAGCGTAACTCTCCCCCTCAGAAGCCCGGGCTGTAGGTATGTCTAGAAGGCCATTAAGGATGTTGAGGAGATCCCCCCGCCTGAAGTTCTCCAGGTCTTGGAAGGAAACTCCATCAACTCATGAGGCACCACTCCTGCTGGAAGCACCCATCGCCCACTTGAGCTCTTCGATGGAGATCCAAGCGTCAGCAGACGACAGGGCCTCAGCATTCTGGCCAACCAACATAATGGCGCTGTCAGCCAACCCAGGCAACTCCACGCGACGCATCAGGTATTCGCGCCACTCCTGACACACAGTATCGGGTGGCACCCGATGTTCCACGAACATTTCAGTGTCCGTGACAAAACTTAGCGCCTTCGCCTTATCACGATAATACAGGGATTGGAGCTCAGCATACTTTCGCCGCTTTCTTTGAGCTCTAAAGACCGGCACATCTGGAGCAGGGGGCCTAACTGGCTCGCCTGCATACATGCGACCCCGGTCCTCCGAGTCGAGGAATTGCTTAAAACCTCGACGAGAAAGCACCAGCCGGAGATCCTCCTCCTAGAACGGAGGAGAACCCCGCTCTTCACGTAACAACTGAACCTCAGCATCATCGTCCCCAGTCAAATCAATCACTCCAACTAGACGGTTCGGAGGCACAGCAGGGTCTACCAAGGCCTTTTCCCCAACTTGAACAGCGTCAGCGAAAGGAACTACAATGTCTACAGTCGGGGCCTCTGCCATCTCCGGAGGTGCCTGCGCCTCATTGTTAAGGGACACAGCGGCCTGTTAACGTCTCAGACTAGCTACGATGTCTTTGTAGATAGCTTACTTACTCTTACCCCTGATTGAATCAAGAGTCAGCGTTGGGAATGCGGCAAAGAGAGCTTGATTCATGAACCACACGTTCAACCCCATCAGCCAGACCTCCCCCCTCGACATAAGGGTGATTTCCTCGTCTGACCGCGCCATGTACGTCTTCCCTGCCTCTTGCAAGGCAGCCCGATCGTATTCTTCACGATGCTCTCGCTGGAAGTGAACACTCATCCCGCCGTAGGTCCTTAACACCAACCGGCAGACAGGACAGCACTCGCGAGCCAGCTGCTCCATGTCTACCAATCCCAAGACCTTCCCCTACGGGGAAATTACTCCAGGGAGTAGATGGAAACCAGGGGCTCGAAGTCCCAAGAAGGTACGTGGGAGCCGGGACAAGAGTTAGCTCAGTGACCACTTGGTCGAGCCCGGAGCGGATAGGTCACTCCAATAAAGAGAAGCCTGCCCAAGGGGGGAAGCCCCTAACAGCCGAAGAATCGCCCATAAGGGCAAACCACGGCGGAAAGGAGGATCCCTCCACCCCAGACCCACTCAAGCAGACACAGTTTCTGGCGGTGCTACTATGGAGGCCTCCAGTCAGTAATCAACAATCACTTGCCCTATCTGAAAGGAACTTAAGAAAGCACTCAATACACACCACACAAGAGAGGCATAGTTACTCCCGCCAATTTGGCTTAGCTAAAATATACTATATGACGCCCAAATCATCCATATACCTATCCAATCCTTTTTTAAATGTTCCAAATGAGTCACATTCAGAAACCTCCTGCCGCAAACCATTCCAAAAAATTAACAGCCCTAATACTGAATGAATGTTTTCTTACATCAAGATTACATGTCTCCATAATTTTCTTATTGTATCCCTTGGTCTACCGTCCGTGGACCACTATAAGGAAAAGAATTTATTGATCTCAGTATTATCAATATATGTAAATATTTTGTAGACTTGTAACATGTCCTCTCTAAGAAATCGCCATTCAACAGAACATTCCTAACTTCTTCAGCCTCTCCTCATAGCCCTTACCCTCAAACCCAGAAACCATCCTTGTTGCTCTACGTTGTACTCTCTTCAGCATATCCATGTCATTTCCTAAATAAGGGACCCAAACTTTTGAACAATATTCTAATACTGACCTAACATAGCTATCATACAGCTTACTTATAACTTCCTTACTCTTATAAGCAACATTTCGATTTATTACACCTAGGATCTTATTAGCTTTATTCCTTGTTTCCATAGACTGATTAGCTATAATTTAAGATTGCTGCTTATAATGACATCCAAATATTTTGCTTGTTCCAAAGACTCAAGTCACTCTTCACATTGTAGATAAACCTTTTACTTGAGTAACCTAAGTGAAGAACCTTACACCTTTTACTATTAAAATTCATTTGCAACATAACTACCCACCCATGAAGTATATCAAGATCATTTTAAATCTTTATCCATCCATTCCTTACTGAGGTAGCCAATTTGGCATCATCTGCAAGCTTGGAAACCTCACATTTAAGTCTTGATCTACATCATTTATACATATATGGGGAACAGCCACTTGACCTAAGAAATTTTTACGGACCAAAAAGATGTCTCCTCATTTCTATTGATAAATACTCTTAATTTTCTTTGAAAAGCAATTATTATTATTATTATTATTATTATTATTATTATTATTATTATTATTATTATTATTATTATTATTATTATTATTATTATTATTATTATTATTATTATTTATTATTATTATTATATTATTATTATTATTATTATTATTATTATTATTATTATTATTATTATTATTATTATTATTATTATTATTATTATTATTATTATTATTATTATTAGTATTATTGCTTATTATTATTATTATTAATATTATTATTATTAATATTATTATTATTATTATTATTATTATTATTATTATTATTATTATTATTATTATTATTATTATTGGCTATTATTATTATTATTTTTTATTATTATTAAAAAGGAAAATTAAGAGATTTAGCAAAAAAATTTTTTTTGATCTTTTAAATAAATTTCGGTTTGAACCCCCTGAACCACTCATCTTGCCTGGCAAAGAATCTTATATATATACATATATTGTTATTAAGTTATATATATATATATATATATATATATATATTATAGTTATAGCATATATGAGCAGTTGGTTGGTATATTATTGTTATATTATATATATATATATATATATATATATATATATATATATTTTTATATATATATATATATATATATATATATATATATATATAATATTGTAGAGTACACCTGTCGTGCTCGAATTATTTAAATACATAATAGCGCGCAGCACCAATAATTATAATAGAACTGCACTACTGTGTTTACAACCTGTGCAAAACTACCGGAGTGGCAACATTATAGCATCATCTTCGTCTAGGCGCCATTTTTCTCATGCCAAGCCGCTTTTGTGTTGCGCTCAGAGATTTACCTAATTAACGATAATTTAGCAGCTTATTAAAGCTGTGCATTTTAACACTGTTTAAGTGAATTCTGGGTATGTACCTTCTTCTACTACAAACTTTGCTCTTGTCAAAATTTAAGTTCAAAAACGTCATCCTCGTTTATCATCCATAACATGTGGTTCGAACACACACACAAACCACCATAGTGGTAACCCTGGATTAGTGGATTTTCTGCATATTCGTCAACTTTTCGTGCAGTTTGAAGCCTACCGGTGGTAGTAGGCCAGCATCCAGCCTTCTCAGAATTCAAAATATCAGACCCAATTGTTCACGGACCTGCTTCAACCGCTCTTTTTCAAGGCATTGGTCATCCTGTTGTTTCAGGATGAATTATTATTATTATTATTATTATTATTATTATTATTATTATTATTATTATTATTATTATTATTATTATTATTATTATTATTATTATTATTATTATTATTATTATTATTATTATTATTATTATTTTTCTTATTATTATTATTATTATTTTTCTTATTATTATTATTATTATTATTATTATTATTTTTCTTATTATTATCATTATTATTTTTATTATTTTTATTATTATTATTATTATTATTATTATTATTATTATTATTATTATTATTATTATTATTATTATTATTATTATTATTATTATTATTATTATTATTATTATTATTGTTTTTCTTGTCATTTCTCTTATTTATAATTATTTATTGTTATTAATTTTATTATTTTAATTTTTTATTATACATATAAGGTAAG
>JABUQX010144857.1:0-7500 GCA_015478945.1 Trachelipus rathkii | reverse complement strand
AAGGATATATATATATATGCATATTAGGTATGTTATATATATATATATATATATATATATATATATATATATATATATATATATATATATATATAGTCTGGTGGGGTGCTTGGAGATAGGGCAGTTTTTTGGTAAAAAGTGATAGTCATATAATAATATGAAGAAAACTAGATTAAGCTTTGTAATAGGTATATTCTAATAGCCCAACCCTTAAACCATAACATTTGTAAATAACATATATTTCCATAAACTATGCTTGATATGACACTCATTTTTGTAACATTATCGTTTTTTACCCCAAAAAAGTTCAACTTGAGGTTTTAGAAATAGTGATATTTTAGGAAATATGACTTTTCTGAACCAAACTTGGGGTAAAATATGATAGGTGGGGGTCCAACTATTAGCCAATAAAATGTCTAGTATCTATGCTTCCCCCAAAATAGCTAGTATTATCATACTTTGTTGTGACTTAAATTTGATAGATTTTCTCATAATTTACCCCAAGTCTATTTTATCACCCCAAAAAAGCTATCGTAAATTACCCCAATCCTTTTTTTACCCCATATATGTTACTTATACCTTATGTATAATAGGCATAGATGGAATTTAGGAATTAGTTCATCGAGTGTTGTAGATAAGATATATGTGCTGGTATTTTGTCAAAAGAGTATACATTTAAGTGAAAGGAGGGACTGATTGGTGAGGAACAATGTGCATTTAAAATTGGTAGAGGATGTGGATCATATTTTTACATTGAAGCAAATGATTAAAGAAAATGAGAGAAGAAGAATAAATTGCATTTAGGCCTTTATGGATTTGCAACAGGTGTATGATAGGATTATTAGAAAGCTCTACGTCAAGAGTTAGTGTTATTTATAGTTTGCTGTGGTGGTTTGAATGGAACTACCACTCAACACCAGTAGGCTTCTTGAACAGAATCAAGGTAAGTAAGGACGATGGTGGTGCTTAAGTTGTTGAAAGTGATTACTTAACATTAATAGCGAAGTGAGGCAGGGATGTGTTATGTCTCCTTGATTATTTAATTTGTGTATGGTTGGGGTTATGAAAAAATAATAGGTAGGGGTGGCAAGGGAAGGTTAGAATGATGGAGAATGGAAGAGAGAGGGCAACAAGGATGATTTCTGGGCTTGAGGGTAAGAGCTATGAGGAGAGGTGAGGCTTAAGGAGTTAGGAATGTTTTCTCTAGAAAGGCGATTTCTAGGGGACATGATACAAGTCTAAAAATATTTACATCTATTGATAATACAGGACCAATAAATTTTTCATAGTAGAGCATGGACAGGTGACCAGGGGGCATAATAAGAAAATTAAGAAGAAAGCATGCCATCTTGATATAAGAAAGCATGCATTCAGTAATAGGGTTGTTAAATTTAGGAATGGTCTGCCACAGAAGGTTGAGTGTGACTCGATTGCAATATTTAAGAAAGGGTTGGATAGGTATATGGATGGGTTGGATATCATATAATATATATTTAGACGAATCAAATATATACCGGTTTTTAATACAGTAGTTAATGTTAGACCGCATGTGTGACCAACTTAGTTATTAATGTATGTGGATGGTTTGTCATATATATATATATATATATATATATATATATATATATATATATATATATATATATATATATATATATATATATATATATATATATATATATATATATATATATATATATATATATATATATATATATATATCATTAATTTTGACTAAGCCAAATTGGTGGATTTTTAGTTACAGTAATTTGACAAGCCCTAGGGTGCTTTTGGATTTGCATGAGCATGTTTGGTTAGTGGGTTGACTGGGACAGTCTCGACAGGCCCATGTGGCTTCTTACTGTCTCTATATTCTTAATGTCTTAAAGAGTGGAGGGTGCCCTACTTATCATATGTGGATGATTTGGTTTTGTGTTGCGAATCTGAAGAGAGTTTCAAAGGTTTGGTAGAGGGGTGTGGCAGGGTGTGTAAAAGGAGGAGTTGGAAAGTAAATGTTGATAAGATTAAGGTTATGGCAGTGAGTGAAGTTATGGCAGTGTGAAGTTATGTTAGATGGTGAGCAACTGGAACAAGTGTCTGAGTTTAAATATTTGGGATATTTGTTGGATGAATAGGAAAGTTGTGAATGGTAGAAAGGTGGCTGGTGCAATTAAATCCTTGTTGAAATTCTTGAGTGTGCTAGGGTTTTGCATGAGAGTATGTTGTTACCTGTGTTAATGTATAGTAGTGAAACTATGGTCTGGAATAAGAGTTATAGATCTTTAGTACAATGTGTTCAAGTAGACAATCTTAGAGCGTGTTAGGTGTGATAAGAATTGATAAAATGAGGAATGAATGCATTAGGGAGTTGTGTGGTGAAAGAAAGGAGTAAATGAGAAAATAAATGAGAGTACATTGAGATGGTTTGGTCATGGATGGATGATAGTCGGTTGGTTAAGTGGATGTATAGTGGTGAGTGTATTGGAAATCAACTGGCTGGGAGAAAGAAGAAAAAGTGGATTGAGCCAGTAAAGGAATGCTCGAAGGAGAGGAATGTGAGTTTGGCAGAGGCGAGAAGAAAGGTGCATAATAAGAGTGAATAGCAGGGTTTTGTGAAGGGGTAAGGTTGTCGACCTCAAGCAGGGAATGAACCCTACATTGGCAAAGTTCTTTATTGAAACTATCACCAAGCACCCCTCCAGACTATATATATATATATATATTTTTATAGTTGTTAGAAAGAAAACAAAGAGATATATATATATATATATAAGGCGGTTATTATATGTTATATATATATATATATATATATATATATATACAAATAGTATAGTGAGAAAGAGTATATATATATATATATATATAATATATATATATATATATATATAGCAGTATATATATATATATATATATATATATATATATATATATATGTTATAGATATATAGAAGTTGAGTATAAATATATATATGTATATTTAGATAAATATTTGCTATATATAAAAATTATATATATATATATATATATATATATATATATATATATATATATATATATATATATATATATATATATATATATATATATATATATATATATATATATATTACTTTTGTAGTTTTCTGGAGTCAAATTTTGAGGTTTTCGCTTTCGCTAGAGTAACACTGAAGAAAGTATCATAAAACATATTACCATGTAACCTAGGGACCCTAAAAACTATATAAGTATATATATATACAGCAGTAGAGCAGCAGTTAGTTAAGTATATTATGTTGTTGCTGGCTATATGTATAAGTTATTGTTGGATAGTTATATATACTATATATATATATATATAAGAAAAAGAAGAAGAGTTATATATATATAAGGTTATTGTTATATATATATATATATTATATATATATATATATAATATTTCTTTATACATATTTTTTTTTGTTATTTATTTAGTTTTATGAAATTGTTGCAATTTTTCTTAAAAATAAGCTTTGGTTGGTTTCTGTTTTCATATATTAATATTTTCAATCTTTTTTTTTATTTTGCATTATTATTATTATTATTATTATTATTATTATTATTATTATTATTATTATTATTATTATTATTATTATTATTATTATTATTATTATTATTATTATTATTATTATTATTATTATTATTATTATTATTATTAGGTTATTATTATTATCGTGAAAACGAGAATAAGCAAATTGAACTGATAAATCCTAGAGTTATGGATGGCCGAGCAATAGTATTTTCTGGCACCGTTTCGCACATCACCACACCTCCAGTCAGGGCCGTAGCATGAATTTTTTGGGGGGCAGAGGTTGATATTAATAATATATATATATATATATATATATATATATATATATATATATATATATATATACATATATATACAAAAAAATATATATATATATATATATATATATTAGTTATATATTATTATAGTTAGTTATTATATATATATATATATATATATATATATATATATATATATATATATATATATATATATATATATATATATATATATATATATATATATATATATATATAATATGTATATAGTTATAAGAATAATATATATGTTGCTATATATATATATATATATATATATATATATATATATATGAAATACACCGTACATGGCAACGAAACTAAACGCCATCAATTATTGAAGCAATGCTCCAAAGCATTTCGCCTTCCCTCACCTCCTGTGGGAGGTCCGACGTTTGAGGTCGCCACCCAGGATTCGCGTAAGGGACAAAAATATATGTCTATATACTCCAACTTTTTGTACTTGGGGTGCATAAGACCGGTGTGCGTACTCCAACTCCTCCTGTTAGCTAGAGACATGGAATCAAATCCTGGACCTTGAGAAGAATATACATATGCTCTAATGCAGTGGTTCCCAAACTTTTTCAGCTTATTACCCAATTTAACTACCCCATTAAGCAAGTCACCCCTTTCACAAAATGTTGCCACCATTAATATATATGGTTAAATTAAAACACAAGAGATATTTTCTTTTATTTATTTTATTGTAGCAATGTAATTGAACATTGTGCATCCTAATGACTATTGTCAAAGTCCAAAGAGCATGGAGTTGGATGGAGTTGCATGCTTAAAGCTATTGAGGAATTCTTGTCTTCGTGGTTGAAAGTGCTAGCCTAGCATCGTTTGCAGCATTCAAAGGAGTCCTCTTTTTTGTTTCTATTTCCAGCACAGTTCAAAACCCCTTCTCGCAGAGATACGTTGTTGAGAATTATTCCAACAACTTCAGGGCTCTCTTGGACAGAGTTGCGAGTTAGCTAGTCATGAAATCCAAATAGAATCTGCATTTTGGTTTTGAAATTCAATTTTCAAGGCTTCATTGTGATCCACTCCATGAATGGCATCATCAGGTGCAGAGAAGGGATGAATGACCCACTGAAGATTGCCTGTTTCTTGGTCACTGCCTGGAAAGTAGCCACGCATGCTCGTTTCAAGCCCCTTCGAATGCTCATCTCTTTGTTGATGATCTGTAGAAGTGATCCAGCATTATTCTCCTCAATAAACAGGTCTAGGGTGTGTAACTGGACGATCACTCCATTCTCCAAGCACCGATTCCAGAGTTGCAGTTTCCCCATAAATGCAGTCAGGGTTTGATGTGCAGCAATGACAGTCGTGTTCCGACCCTGGAATTGCAGATTACTACTGTTCAGCTCCGCAAATATGTCAGTCAAGTAACAAAGTCAAGTAAGCCACTCATTATCAGTGAATTTGGTAGCAAAAGGAGATCCTTTTTTTTCCTAGGAATTCCTGAATAGCCTTTTGGAGCTCGATGACTCGACGTACAACCTTGCCTCGTGACAACCAGCAAACATGGGTGTGGAAAGCAAAACTTCATACTGCTCTCTCATTTCCTTGCACGGCTCCTTGAATATACGCGAATTCAAATCCCTGGACTTGATGAAGTTGACGATTTTCAACATATCTTCAAACACCAACTTCAGATTACCAGGTAGGCTTTTCGATCCAAGAGAGCACCGATGAATGATGCAATAATCTACAGAAATTTCTGGATTCACAGCTTGCATGAGGCTCCGTAATCCACGATGCCCACCTATCATCGACGGTGCTCTATCGACGGAGACTTGAATTAAAAATAAAATTTATAGTTGTGTCAGTTGGTCATTCTTGCTTATCTTTTGTGCTATAATTATATGGTTTTAATGTAATTAAATTTATGACATTTAATTTACAAGACATTTAAATAAAATAAAAACATCTCTCCCTACCTGTTGAACGCTGTTCGAATCCAATCCATTCTTGGTAAAGAAACTGTTGATGATATTAAAGATATCTTCCTTCGTGGCTGCTTGCGATCCTCGCGATAATAGGAACTCGTCTTTGATGTCCTGGCGGACGTAACGGACGAACCCAAGGAGAGGAACACAAATTGCAAAGAGAATTTGCAATATGAAGTTTCCTTGATCTCTATTGTAGCTTGGGACAGGATATCTGATGCCATGTCATCGATTCGTCGGCGATTGTGTTGTTTGATAGAGATATGGCACTCAGTTTCTTCGCTTGATCCTCCCCACATACCTTTCTTACCATCTCGTATGCACAAGGCATAATCAGAATCTCCGCAATGGTGTGGCATTTATGTTGTTCGGCAACTTTATATGCAACATAGTGGGATGCTTCGACCACAGCCTGAAGCTTGCGTTTTATTTCCAAATGAACCAAACTGGATATTCTTCAGTGCTACAGTCCGACACTGAAAATAAGCCTGATCCCCAATTTGAAGATTTGGATTCCAATTCCGACGTGTGTTGATGGTTTGAGACTTTCATTTGTGAACACTTTGTGACATACCACAAATTGTGGCCGATCCTCTCCACCAGAAGGTAAATTCACAAACCCACGACGAAAAAAGGCGTCAGATGGTGCGCTTTTTGGACATTTTATTGTTTAATCTTCATAAAAAGAAGAAAAAACTGCATAAAAAATAGCGAATAAATGTTAATAATACTGCCTTGGCTGATGCTCACAGAGAAACTAACAGTGTAAAATAGAGACAGCCTCAAGCAGTGAGTGGCGTCGATCAATCATCGAGGTAGCCACACACTTTTCTTCTTTTCTATTTTTATTTCTTTTTTCAAACTTTTTTCTTGTCCCCTCACGCCCCTCCATTACCCTCGAAAAATTAATAAATTACCCCCTGGGGGTAATTCAGTTTGGGAACCAATGCTCAATGTATTAAATCTTTTACTCGAGGTCAAAACTCAGTATATCGTAACACTTGAAAACTCTGGTTATCTCAATTATATGCCAATCCAAAACCTTCAATCAATACTCTGATCATCCCCCCCCCACCCGCATTATACCAATCAACATACTTCACAAATATAAATGGTATCAAGTGAAAAACTATTGTAAGAATTTCTCCACAACTTAAATAAATACAACATACACATCCGCACTAATACAAGAATCTAATTCACACCAGATACCCACTCTCTGAATTCTTACCTCACACAATTTTAAAAACAAGATGAAATCCCACCAGAAAATGGTTTTGCCCAAATTTTGTGGATAAAAACAATTCCACTACGCAATACCACAAATCACACTCAACAAATAATGAACACGACCAAATCTCCTCATATCAATCAATTGAAATAAAATAATACATATATATATAAAGAGATAGTTAAGTTAGTTATTAAATAAGATAGGGAAATAGTATATATATAAATATATATATAGTTAGTTGGTATGCATGTATATATATGTATATATATATATATATATATGAGCAGTATATATATATATATATATATATATATATATATATATATATACAGTGGCGTATCCAGATATTTTTTTCGGGGGGGGCCAAACAAAAATCGTTCTTTATATCATTATCATCATTCTAAACACCGTGTCCCGCATGGGATGCAGGGTGGTGTCAATCGCAGATGTATTTTTACTACTCCTACGACC
>JABUQX010144856.1:15000-20823 GCA_015478945.1 Trachelipus rathkii | reverse complement strand
ATAACTTAAAAATGAAAAAATATTATTCTTGCTCTAATAATATTAAAATAATTGATAACTTCTTCCATTTACATTGTGTAGCTATGATGAATACTCATTATAGCCATATCTGTTAATAAAATTGAGAATGTAAGTTTTGAGCCTTTTCAGAGTGGAGAAATATCACTCTGGAGTAATCTTTGTTGAGTGACATATTTGCTAAAATCATTAACTATTCAAATGTGACTATTTATTTACAAAATTCTTAAAATTTTCAATAGATATCGATGGATTTAATTTACATCGATTGGTAAGTATGGATCTGTGGCTTACTAACTTGCTCACTAACTGGTTTGAAGAACTCATCAAGAAAGGACATAGCAATTGTTTTATTTCTTTTCGTATTAAATTGATTCTGACACTGGACATACTCATTTCTTCCAAACAGAAAGCAGAAGTTCTGTTGCAACTTTGCAATTTCTACAATACTTGAAAATTTTTAATTGATATTTGAGCGAAAATCTTACAAAACAATTACCACATTTTCATTATGATTAAGAGCAGTTGCTGTCCCTTAATGACGGAGACTGCAAAGTAGCACATAATGGAAGTGTGAAGAAGAATAAAATTGAAATTATAATTAAACTTATAACCTATTCTGTCTTGATTACAGAATTCAATATATTTGAAGTTTTTGAAGTATAGGTTCAATTTCTTGAACCATCTCAAACTCCAATAAAAGCTTCTCAACAATTGCCTTAAAAACTTTCCTAAATCATAACAATCCATTGTAACTTTCCAACTTTCCACCAACCTTCTTCCACACCTTCGTGTTTGCTTTGCCCATTTTTTTTCCTCTGGGAAGGTCTTTACCTATATTTTTTATTAAAATAGTTTTCGTCTTGGTAAACTAAAATAATGCCCAGTTGTTTTTCACTGTGCCAATAAAGTTTCTAATGTGTTGTACTCTTATGAATGTTAACTGCAATGAACATACAATGCCCTGTATATTATTTACAATTTGAACACTTCTAAAACCTTTTTTTACTGCTGCTTCACCGTCATGTCGTTGGCCAATCAGAAAAGTCACCATTTAATTTCCTCCTTTGTGCTTTTAACAGCACATATTTCTATATATAACGAATCACAAATGTTTTCCTAATTCCTATTTATATATATTAAAAATAGTAATTTGCTCTAATTACCATTTTTATTAATCTAATAACTTTTGAAAGTTTAAATAATTTCTGTCTCTGTGGGAGGCCAGACCCCACTGGAAATGGCCTTATATATATATATATATATATATATATATATATATATATATATATATATATATATATATATATATATATATATATATATATATATATATATATATATATATATATATATATATATATATATCGAGAGGGAGACAGACAGACCGCAGACAAACTAGTGCCTATTTCAATATTCAAAATAAGCTTAGTGTGGTATATAGAGTGCCGCGAAACTTACCATGACTATAAATAATTCCAAATAACTTAAAAAGCTTGAAAATGATTGTATTGGAAAGATTAAACCTCCGTTCTCCTCTCTCCAAACTCCAAGTTGGGTTTTAGCTTCAGTCTTAATATAAATACCTGGAGGAGAAATAACATCCTCTTACCTCATATTCAAAGGTATTTTTAACACAAGCCATATATATATATATATATATATATATATATAGTATATATATATATATATATATATATATATATATATATATATATATATATATATATATATATATCAAGTTTTCAGAAAGAATGCAACCCTTTTAATATTGTAATAAGCATTTAAACTTAGCAAAAGATGTGGATTTTGAAAGAGTGGCAAATATATATATATATATATATATATATATATATATATATATATATATATATATATATATATATATATATATATATATATATATATATAGAGATATTTTTTTTTTGTGGAAATAATATATATATATATATATATATATATATATATATATATATATATATATATATATATATATATATATATATATATATATATATATATATATATATATATATATATATATATATATATATATATATATATATATATATATATGATAAAAGCGAATACTGCTACCAATACGGCAATACCCCATTCATGAGTATTAATGATAAGAAAATCACATCCTCAGTTTTATTACAGACGTTTCGGATTACATTAATCCATCTTCAGTGACCTAAAATTAAAAACAAATAAAGTTTAAAGTTAAACGATAAGTAATTTTGCATAATATACAAAAATGAAAAATAAAGAATAAAAAAAAAGTTAGAAAAAGGTAAACTATATACCACTATAGTAAATGATGAGACAAGGCAAAGAGGGAATAAGTTAAAGGAAAAATGGTAAACGACAAGTAACGCTCAAGTAGGTAATGAATTACAAACAAAAGAAAATAATTCGATATTGAATACACGTATAATGAATACACCAAAAATGAAAAAAAAATTAAAAATGAAAAATAAAGATGACAAATCATAACACAAGAGTACAAAAAAATACTAATAATAATGTTAAGAGGACCCACCGACACTTTCAGACACACACATGAGAAGGAGCAAAATATACGTGAAGAGCACAGGAATTTGAACTTAGGTAATGGGGTGGTTGTTTGTTACAGATTTGAATATACACACACGTACAATTAATGCTGAGGGGAAATTTAACTCCTCTTAATTTATTTTTTGTTCTGTTAATACTTAACGACATATTATTTAGAAGCTTTAGCAAGCTGTTACTTTTCCCTACTTGCTATTCATTGTGTTTATTATTTTATTCTAGCCTGATGATTAAGGTTACCAGACGTCCCGTATTTTCCGGGACAGTCCCGTTTTTCAAACCACTGTCCCGTTTTTTGTATCCTGTCCCGTTTTTTAATCAATTGTCCCGTATTTTAAAACAGATGAAAATGAATCCAAATTTTTATGCTTATTTTCCAACTTACGTTGGTAAACATTATAAATCTTGAAATTTAGCAGCTGCAAGCAGCATATAGGCTAGGCATGAAATCGCTATACTTATAAAGGCAGGAAAACTGAGAAGAGATCATGTTCGAAACATGTAGATGTAGTCTTTGAATTTATGTACGTGAATAAGCGAAGGGCGCGAAACATGTCAAAAAAAATAACAGTCTTCTTTGATCGCTCTGTGTGACAACAAGTTATTTTTGTGATTTAAAAGTTAATTATCTATATATATATATATATATATATATATATATATATATATATATATATATATATATATATATATATATATATATATTTTTGTGTTTTTTTTTATAAAATAAATATATATATATATATATATATATATATATATATATATATATATATATATATATATTGTAATTGTGCATAAGACGAGCTCTCCTGGACTTTTAGTTATTATTCAATATATTTTAAATATATTGATTTTTCTTGTAGGATTCGTAAAATCAAGTACAGGTAATGTAAATTTATTAAATCTAAGCATAGTTAAATTATTATAATTCCGTTTATAAAATCGTAAACCCAGGCCATTTTTACTGAACTTGCCTATGTTTCATAAGTCATAACAAAATAGGGATTAATTAAAGATACGTTACAAAAATATCGACATGAAGTTAACAAAAAGCACCTTTTCAAATTTTTTTTTTTTATGAATTTTATTTGAAAATCGTATGTGAAGTAACATTTTTGCAATTTTTTAGTTCTTTTAATTGTTATATTTTTAATAGAAATTTACACTCCTGACCCCGTGAGTACTGGATAAATAATACAATTTTTATTTATAATGCATTTTTAAATTTTCTTATTTTACAGAAATTTATTTTTATACATTAAAAAATATATTATTTATGCAGTACTCACGGGTAGAAATATCCATTCTGCCATATATATATATATATATATATATATATATATATATATATATATATATATATATATATATATATATATATATATATATATATATATATATATATATATATATATATATATATATATATATATGCAAATGTCATGACAGAATGGGTATTTCTATGAGGGATTCGCCCCCGTACCCCTTACCCCTTACCCGTGACAGTTGAGGAAATAAAATTTTTATGTATAATGCAAATATTTTAAAAATTTCTTACTTTACAAAAAATTATTTTTATACACTAAAAATAAATTTCTCTAGCACTCACGGGTCGGGAGCCGTCTTATTCACAATTAACATTATATATATATATATATATATATATATATATATATATATATATATATATATATATATATATATATATATATATATATATATATATATATATATATATATATATATATATATATATATTTAAATATATATTTTTATTAAATTTTAAGACCTGTTGAAAATTTAAAATTAATTGAAATAATGGCCCCCAAAGGCAAGAGGAAATGTGTTTTCAATAAGGACCTTGAGAAAGAATACCCATATATGAAAAAGACATTTACGGAATCATGTGTTCGTTGCAACATATGTTCTTCCAGCTTTAATATCAGTCATGGAGGAAGAACAGATATTACACAACATTTAAATACTGAAAAACATAAAACTGCTTTGCGTGCCAGTGCATCAAGTTCAACACTCACAACGTTTTTCAGAAATGACATTTTTGGTGACAAAGAACTTAAATTAGCCGCGGCTGAAGGAGCATTTGCCTATCACTTAGTGCAACATAATCAATCTTTCAAATCTATGGATTGCTCTTCAAAATTAATCAAGACTTGTTTTGACCCTAAGTTTACATGTGCCCGTACAAAAGCGGAGGCAATTGTATTAAATGTCTTTACTCCAATAGCTATATCGGAACTGCAGACTGATATTCGAGAAGCCAATTTTATTTCGATTATGACCGACGCTTCAAATCACAAGGACATAAAAATATTCCCAGTACTTGTTAGATATTTCCAACCTGTTAAAGGGATTCAGATGAAACTTTTAGAAGTAAAATCATTGCCCTCGGAAACATCTAACACAATCTCTGCATTTTTAATTGAATGCTTAAAAAATATGAATGCAAAAGAAAAAACAATAGCTCTCTGCGCAGATAATACTAATTGCAATTTTGGGGGTATATCTAGAAAGGGCGTTAACAATGTTTTTACAAAACTCAAGGAGGACTTGGGACATGGTTTAGTTGGAATAGGATGTTCTGCTCATATCATTCACAACACTATTCAGACAGCTGCTGATGCTCTTCCTATTGATATTGAAGGCATCGTTTCAAAAATATATTCTCATTTCTATATATACACAGTAAGAGTTGAAAAACTTAAAGAATTTTGTGAATTTGTTAATCAAGAATACAAGCAAATATTAGGATATAGCAAAACCAGATGGCTTGCTCTACTCCCTGCGGTTGAACGTCTTCTGACAATGTATGCCCCCTTAAAATCATTTTTTGAGTCACAAGAAAAATGCCCTTTTGTGATAAAATCATTTTTTGAAAATCCTTTATCTGAAGCATGGCTTTACTTTATCCACAGTCAAGCGTCCACTTTTCACATGACTATTGAAAAGATTGAAGGGGATACAATTACAATTTTCGAAGTAATGTCAGCATTAAATGATTTACAAAATAATATGGCCTCTAAGAGCGAAGACTGCTTTATTCCATTAGCTGTAACAACGATTCTTCAAAAATTGGTAAGAGAAGGCCTGGAATCAGAAGTTGCAAAATTTAAACAGTATGTTCATACATTCTACAAAACTGCCTTTGATTATTTATCTAAATGGATCAATCCACTTAAAAACTTAAAACAATTTACTTGGGTAACA
>JABUQX010144856.1:5000-12500 GCA_015478945.1 Trachelipus rathkii | reverse complement strand
GCTCTTTATTCCGAATTTTATTTAGTTGACCACCACCTCTCTTCTTCATCTAGACCTCATCTTTTGTTCTTAACCGAAGCTCAAGTGTTTAAGTGCTCCCGATTGCAAACACTATTCTCTTCTCCTCTGCTACTGTCTCTATTCTCACCATCCATCCTGTTAGATAGAACCTGTCAGGTGAGTTGTGCTAGTCCTTTTCCGTAATCCTTGAACTGGCCGAGAAGCTTGTAAGTTTTTCCGATTTACAATATTGATTTCACGAGCTTGAGGTGTTTTATGCTGAAGGCTTGCTGGGCCTGTCACAGCAACCCTACTCTTTTATCCGGGCTTGGGATCGGCGCAGGGATCTTAATAGAGTTACTGTCTATATCCTAAATTTTCAGCCAGTGATTGATGTTGCGCAACGACATTATCTCTTCTCATCTTTCTGATTTAGTCTGATTTAGTCTTCTGAATGTTAAACTTTATGGCTTAGTCTCACTCATGCCAATCTACAAACTAAATTCATATGTTCTCTTCTGTATATTTATCACCTAACTATACTTTGACTATCAATCTAACATCCAAAGTTGAACACATTCTTTCTTATTCGTCTTTCTCAGAAACTTAATTTTTGGGTGGTTTCAACGTTCACTACAGACAATGGCTTTTATCTACTTTTTTAAGGTACAGCAAGGGTGCTCGCCTGCCATTTTTTAATCGGAACCTTAAAGGGATGGTGCAACTCCCTATCCGTATCTCTGATCGCTCTTGAGATAAACCCAACATAATAGATTCTCTCTCTCTCTCTCTCTCTCTCTCTCTCTCTCTCTCTCTCTCTCTCTCTCTCTCTCTCTCTCTCTCTCTCACAATGGATACTCTTCTTTTGTACTCTCTATTACAATGGACAATTCTTTTGAACTCTCTCTCTCTCTCTCTCTCTCTCTCTCTCTCTCTCTCTCTCTCTCTCTCTCTCTCTCTCTCTCTCTCTCTCTCTCTCTCTCTCTCACAATGGACACTGTTGTTTTGAACTCTCTAATGGCATACCTCCTCATACAAATCCTATTTCCACACAGTCTCCTCCTCTTTCTGCCCAACTCTGATCCCAAACTTAACTGCTATGCTTAGTCTTACACGCACTCCACTGGTAAAACTCGAACATATATTTCTTTCACTTATTTTTCCAAAATCCTTCGACTCGCAGTGCATGGGTGGGGTGGGGGGGAGCACGTCGGCCTTTGACTCGGCCCTGATTTTTCGCTTTTCATTCATTGGCTTTTATCTACAGGAAGAAACAGAAAAAAATATTAATTAAGATAATGATATATTAATACATACAGGTAATAGAGAAAGATAGATAGTAAAGATAAAATAGATAAATGTAAAAAATATAGAAGATAAGCAGATAAAGATTATTAGAAAAATACAAATATTAGCTAATATATAAAGAATGTCAAGTATATTTATTCAGTCCGTTTGTTGTTATAGTAGTAGTAGTAGTAGTAGTAGTAGTAGTAGTAGTAGTAGTAGTATTGAAGTTCTTTTATAAGATATATATATATATATATATATATATATATATATATATATATATATATATATATATATATATATATATATATATATATATATATATATATATATATATATATATATATGTGTGTGTGTGTGTGTGTGTGTATGTGTGTGTGTAGGTGTGTAGGGGTGTGTGTTAGCGCTTTTGTATGTTTTTGAAAAGCAATTTTATTTTGGGTTTTTTATGCTGTGAATAAGTTTAGGATTGGTGAAGACCTTTTCATCGAATGATTGGAAAGATTTAGCTAATACCCACCATGGTTGAAATCTTAAGTAGGATTTTAGATTTTATATGTTCGGTCTTGGGTTCGAGAGTTTGAAGTGCAATGGTATACCGTAACCGAATTTTATTTTATTTATTTATTTATATTTGCTTTTTTTATGGTTTTTTATCTAATTAAAAAGTTTATTTCTATCTGCATGATAGATTTCGTATTTTTTATTACCATTAATATTATTTCTGACACAAGACCAATAGTACAAAAAGAACGCAGACGCAGGTTTGAAGGACCTTCACCAACCACGAATATATAATAAAAAAGAAAGAAAAAAAGGTAAACGAAAAAGATAAAGAAGAAAACCAAACCGATCCCCCCCCCAAAAAAAAAAAAAAAATCCCGTTACATCTCTTGGTCCAGACTTACTTTAATACCTTCCAGGATGGGGTCATTGGGTATTACCTTCAAATTGGTCATTGGGTATTTCAGAGCAACCATAACATTTGTTGTTACAGAAACTAAAACGAACCAAATTGATTTAACAACCATTGCATAATTGTTTTCTTACCATTGAAACTTCTGCTTAAAATAAAAAATAAATTTTATGCTTATTAATTAAATTTAAAAATTATAGTCATTTATCGAATGTGAGAATGGAGATAAACGCGAATCCGGAAGATATATCGAACGGATGCGCCTGGTATAGATGTTAACACAATTAATTCACTTCATTAATTAAATGCGGGCATTAGATACGTACTGAGAGTACCAGCAGAAATTCCCCTGATGTGGATGCTTGGAGAATTCAGGTGATATATATATATATATATATATATATATATATATATATATATATATATATATATATATATATATATATATATATATATTTATTTATTTTGCGTAGTTTGGGGAAAGATTTTCTCAACTCTGTAAAACTATCTAAACTTGATCATACAAATACACAACTTGCCATCATTCGAAAATTAGTTACAGATTGAACAAATAATAATTGCCGTGGAAATGGGTAACCAAATTTCTCATTTCAACGTCCCGGTTAATCTGGTTTTATTTTTAAGGACCGTGAATAAGAAAGCGTTGACTTTTCTTCTTCCGAAGAAGATCATTTTATACCACCACTACTTATATCCTCCCGAATGGTCAGAGGCATCAGCAAGGTTGTGATGAAAATGCCCACGTTATTACTTATAGCCGGAAGTCCGAATATTTTGGTACGAATCAGGAAAAATATAAAGTACTGACGACAGATTTGAACACATGCTTCTTCATATATATATATATATATATATATATATATATATGCAGCAGTGAGTTATATATATATATATATATATATATATATAGTATATATAGTATATATATATATATATATATATATATATATATATATATATATATATATATAAAGAGAGAGAGAGAGAGAGAGAGAGAGAGAGAGAGAGAGAAAAGAAGGGCAATATTAGTTAGGACTGTATAAAGCGTAAAAAGATTCAAGTGACCCTTGAGGAACAAGTAGAAACTTAAGGTAGAAAACTTTAAAGAAAGGAACATAATAATTCAGTAAGAAAAACCAGAGCATTAGGTCCTCCTTCTCCTCCTTCGGCAGGTAATACCGCGTCGGCGTCGGGATTGTAATGAAATAAAAGAGCGTCCCAAATCAGAGCTCAAGACGGTGAATAGGTAAAAGCTCTCAGTAGCTCCTAATGTCTACGAGGTTCGATACGGGTTTTAATTTCTTTCTTTCTATCGTATTTACATGAACATCGTTTTCATAGAGGCCGGATCGATTCGTTCTATTGTTGCTCTTCCTTATAGACTTCCGTTCGGATGTGGCTCATCAACCGAGACGAGTTCCAAAAGAGAAGGAAAAGTACAATCGGATCCGAAGGGCGGCCTTTAAAACACCAAAATGCACTTATGGGTTTTATTATACTTCGTTGCTTCTCTGTCGGCTTCTTCTGTTTAAAAACTCATATGAATAAGTGCCGATATTAAAAGACACAGGCTAATAATAAAAAAATTACTCTCTCTCTCTCTCTCTCTCTCTCTCTCTCTCTCTCTCTCTCTCTCTCTCTCTCTCTCTCTCTCTCTCTCTCTCAACTTTATTAAATTAGTAAATAATACAATTATTAATATTGCATTACAATTTGTATCTCTCTCTCTCTCTTTTATCATAATTAGTATTATTATAGTTCATTACTTCTTCCTTTTCTTATTCGTCGTCATAAGTAATTATTATTATTATTATTATTATTATTATTATTATTATTATTATTATTATTATTATTATTATTATTATTATTATTATTATTATTATTATTATTATTATTATTATTATCGGAAATGCAGTAAAAGTGAAGAAGAAATGGTTACCACTTGGAAAGTTCTTCCTGGCTCAATGTCTTAACCCTTTAAGTCTTACTAGTAGAAGCGCAGGATGTTTTTCGTTTTAATTGCATTTGTTTTCTTTAAAAGGATGTAAATAAAGGATTAACACCGATAGTTTTGAATTTTTTTAACAAAATTAAAAATTTAGTTTATGGGCTTTGTTTTTTATTAATTTTTTATTTTTTTGAAGGTTTTAATATTTTGCTTCATTCAAGTTCCTCTAAAGCTTCAACAAATGCTTCAAAATTTCTGTAGATCATAACAGTTCATCGTAACTTTCCATCAACATTATTTCGCCTATTCGTGTGCATTTTGTCTATTTTGTGTATGGGAAAATCTTCCCTATTTTTTTTTTCTCTATTCAAATAGTAGTCTGCAGTGACAATCTAAAATAGCATCTAGTTGCATTCTCTGTGCCAAAAAGTTTCTAAAGCGTTGTACTTCACATGGATGTGAGCAGCAATGAATATATAAAGCAGCTGAATATTTTCGACAGCTTAAACACATCTAAAACTTTTCTTCATTGCTTCTGCACCATCATATCGTTGTCTAATCAGAAGTCACAATTTATTTCAGCTTTCGTAGAATTGCCTCGGCTGGAGATTCTCCTTTAATGCTTTCAACAGTCACTTAACATAAGAAATCTTCACTGACCTTAATTATGCTTCCTCATTTCTATTAATATATACTCTTAGTTTGTTTTTGATTAATTATAAATTTTAATATTATTATAAAAATTAAAAGTAAGAGAATCAAGCCATCCAAAAATTTTGATCACTTAAATAATTTCGGGGGGTGGGGTGGCCTTATATATATATATATATATATATATATATATATATATATATATATATATATATATATATATATATATATATATATATATATATATATATATATATATATACTCCAGCCAGTCGATTCCTAGAACACTCATCACCACTCTTAAATACGCTTAACCAACCGACTATCACCCATCCTTTCGATATGACCAAACCATCTTAATACACTCTATTTTATCCTTTCATTTACGCCTTGTTCATCACGACCACAGCTCTTAAACCTTTATTCCTCAGTTTATCAATTCTTCTGCAGCTAACACGTCCCTAAGATTGTCCATCTGAACAGATTGTGATTTTTAGATCTATACCTCTTATTCAACACCACAGCTTCACTACTATACATTAACACTATAACAACATACTCTCATGCAAAACCCTAGAGACCTAGTCCTTTGTATACCTCACGGGATTTAATTCGTAACAGTTTCACCTTCCTATATTCACTACATCTGTGAACCTTTTACTACACCCTGCATCATCCGTTCCATTTTCATCCACAACATATATCCTAATATTTAAAACTCAGAGACTCTATTCCAATTGCTCACAATCCAAACATGATTTGCACACCGCACCTCTCTTCAGACTTTACTAATTACCTATTTCTTATTCTACATTTACTTTGAAACCCTCTATTTACTGCATCTCAAACTCTCTCTTGATTCGCCACACAAGACCTCCAGTCTCTTCCATTCTCCATGAGTCTAACACCTTCCCTACCTCTAATTCTTTTTCATCACCTCATCTATATGAAGAGAGAATGAGAAAGAGCAGCAGCGAGTAAGAAACATATATATAAAGTCAGAGATTTTTAATATAGTAAATAAATATATATATATATATATATATATATATATATATATATATATATTCAAATGAAGGTCAAATTAACGTTAATTAATATTTTAAGCAACCTTTTATACGAAATGGTTCAAAAAATCTATTTAAGTTACAAATAAACAACCTTTAATAAATGGGTGAAGCTATTATTAATAAAGTCACTGCTGTCAATCATTCTGATAACCGAGTAGAAACAGATCTACTATTGTCTACTGCTATTAAAATATAATAATAATAATAATAATAATAATAATAATAATAATAATAATAATAATAATAATAATAATAATAATAATAATAATAATAATAATAATAATAATAATAATAATAATAATAATAATAATAATAATAATAATAATAATAATAATTAATAATATTAAAATAATTAAAATAATAAAAATAAATAAATAAATAAATAAAATAAATAAATAAACAAATAAATAAATAAATAAAAATAAATAACAATAATAAGGAAAATAATAATTTTATCGTTTTGGAAAGGCCTTATTACTAACATTAATGTTGACAATAATTAATATATCGAATACAATAATTTAATATTATTAATATCGATATATATATATATATATATATATATATTTTAACGTTAATGTCATTTAATATTAAAAATTATTATTATTAAATTGTTATCAAGGAAATATTACAGATTTGTAGAGGTGCTATTATTATTATTATTATTATTATTATTATTATTATTATTATTATTATTATTATTATTATTATTATTATTATTATTATTATTATTATTATTAATAATAATAATTATTTTAATATTATTTTATTATTATTATTATTATTATTATTATTATTATTATTATTATTATTATTATTATTATTATTATTATTATTATTATTATTATTATTATTATTAGAAAGGAGGTTTTCCTTGACTCGCCTATTGGCTGGGTATGAAATCGGGTCTAAGCTTAGCTGCGGATGTTCTATATTTTTAAGCGGATTCATATTAGTTAATAATAATAATAATAATAATAATAATAATAATAATAATAATAATAATAATAATAATAATAATATAAATAATAACAATAATAATAATACCAATAATAATAGCAATAATTTTATAATTTATGAAAATGCATATTTCTTTTATATATATTAAAGTCAATTATTTTAATTTTGTGACTTATTAGAAGTTACTTAATTTGATTGAAATCCATTGAGGGATTGGTGAAACCCATGATCTTGCACGCAGCCTCTATCAACACAAACATGACATTCTACACATAATAAATAAAATAAAAAGTGTGTTACATATAACATATAAGGCGTATGTTAAGGTTATATATATATATAGCGGGTATAAAACTAGCAAAGCATATATAAAAATGTATATATATATAAATATTATTTATATTTTATTATATATATATATATATATATATAGAGTTATTATATATATATATATATATATATATATATATATATATATTGTTTTTGCAAATGATCACGCGCCAATTCCGATGCAAGAAGCGCGCGCTCAATCGTAGATAATTTAAGCTCCCCCAGAAACCCTGCCCCGATACCTTCTTGCAGCCCCAAACAATGTGGGGAGGCATGAGTCCAAGTCCTCTCCCCCAAATCTTGTGGCCTCCCAC
>JABUQX010144854.1:20000-22534 GCA_015478945.1 Trachelipus rathkii | reverse complement strand
TAGAGGATGTGTGGATCAAATCTTTACATTGAAACAAATGATTGAGAAAATGAGGGAGAAGAAGAATAAATTGTATTTAGGTTTTATGGATTTGCAACAGGCGTATGATAGAGTTAATAGGGAAGCGTTATGGCAGGTGTTAGTGATATATGGTGTTGGTGATAGGCTTCTGAATGGAATCAAAAGTATGTATGACGATAGTGAAGCGTGTGTAAGAATAAACGGTGTCAATGGTGATTGGTTTAAGTTAATAGCGGAGTAAGACAGGGTTGTGTTATGTCTCCTTGGTTATTCAATTTGTATATGGATAGGGTTATGAAAGAATTTGAGGTGGGGATGGCAGGAAATGGTGTTAGAATGGTGGAGAATGGAGTTGAGTGGAGGGTGCCCTACCTATTATTATATGCAGATGATTTGGTTTTGTGTGGCGAATCTGAAGAGAGTTGAGAGGATTGATAGAGAGAGAGATTTGGCAGGGTGTGTGAAAGGAGGGGCTTGAAGTAAACGTGGATAGAGAAAGCCCATGCCGTTACCGCCAGGCCCCTCCTCATTATTTAAGTTATGTTAGATGGTGAGCAGCTAGAACAAGTGTCTGAGTTTAAATATTTAGGGTATATGTTGGATGAGAAGGGAACGGACGATGCAGAGTGTAGTAGGAAAGTTGTGAATGGCAGGAAGGTGGCTGGTGCAATTAAATCGTTGGTGAATGCAAAGGGACTAAGTCTTGAGTGTGCTAGGGTCTTACATGAGGGTATGTTGTTACCTGTGTTATTGTATGGTAGTGAGACTATGGTCTGTTCTGGAATAAGTATAGATCTAAGAAGTTCAATGTGTTCAGATGGACAATCTTAGGGGTGTGCTAGGTGTGAAAAAAGAATTGATAAAGAGAGGAATGAACGTATTAGAAGTGGTGTGGTGTGAAGAAAGGGGTAAATGAGAGAATAAATGAAAGTATGTTGAGATGGTTTGGTCATGTGGAAGGGATGAATGATAGTCGGTTGTTTAAGCGGATGTATAGTGGTGAGTGTGTTGGGAACCGACCGGCTGGGAGACCGAAGAGAAAGTGGATTGAGTCAGTGAACGAATGTCTGAAGGAGAGAAATGTGAGTTTGGCAGAGGCGAAAATAAAGGTGCATGATAGGAGAGAATGGCGGGGTTTTGTATGGGGGCATGGTTGTGGCCCACCTGGGCCAAGGGATGAACCCTTACATTGACATTTACCATAGTGAGGGGTCCGTCGCGGTCCCATGATGCTCTAGGGTGATTTTCTGTCTGTGACGAGCTCTCACTAATTTATAAAGGGGCAGTAAGGCTGGGCTTTCTTTTCGGCGTTTGTCATGTTCTCCAACTGCTTTTTTCCGATGCGTGTACAGCACCATACCCCCATTCTTGGGGCAAAAAGGAAAGAGGAAGAAAAAGAAAGAAAGAAAAAATATATATATATATATATATATATATATATATATATATATATATATATATATATATATATATATATATATATACATGTATATCAATACATATGTAACTATATATATATATATATATATATATATATATATATATATATATATAACATATATATATATATATAGCATATATATAACCATATATATATATAATATATATATATATATATATAACTATATATATATATGTATATATATATAACTATATATATATATATATATATATAACATATATATATATATATATATATATATGTATATATATATACGACATATATAATATATATATATATATATATATATATATATATATATATATATATATATATATATATATATATTATCTATATATATATATATATATATATATATATATATATATATATATTTAATACAACTTATTCTTCTAGAAAATAAATTATTTTCTAAAAATTTCTTTCGAAAATATTTATTTAATTGAATTAATTAAATGTATTCCTTTTTTATAATTTAAATTATTAATTAATTGAAATTATATTTAATTTTCATCCTAAGTTTTAAGACTTTCAATGTTTTTGACTTTCATTTCTAATTTTAACTAACCCCGGCCCCGGCCCCGGCAAAATTCCCGTCCCGGTCGGTCCCTAGCGTCGAGTGACTGAAGGACTGATTGGTGAAGAACAAGTCATTTAGAAGTGGTAGAGGGGATGTGTGGATCAAATCTTTACATTGAAACGATTGATTGAAAATGAGGGAGAAGAAGAACAAATTGTATTTAGGTTTTATGGATTTGCAACAGGCGTATGATAGAGTTAATAGGGAAGCGTTATGGCAGGTGTTGGTGATATATGGTGTTGGTGGTAGGCTTCTGAATGGAATCAAAAGTATGTATGACGATAGTGAAGCGTGTGTAAGAATAAATGGTGTCAATAGTGATTGGTTTAGGATTAATAGCGGAGTGAGACAGGGTTGTGTTATGTCTCCTTGGTTATTCAATTTGTATATGGATTGGGTTATGAAAGAATTCGAGGTGGGGATGGCAGGAAATGGTGTTAGAATGATGGAGAATGGAGATGAGTGGAGGTG
>JABUQX010144854.1:0-15000 GCA_015478945.1 Trachelipus rathkii | reverse complement strand
TATATATATATATATATATATATATATATATATATATATATATATATATATATATATTATCCTTTTCTTCCTTTTCATTATTGTTGTCTTCCTCGTCACGTGATTAGAAAATCTCGTTTTCTTCGTTAGAACAACAGCCGCCATTTCTCCTCAACGAAGCATTTCAAACCTTTCGTCAAAAAGTGCCAAGATCAGTGTAATCTTAGAAACATTTTTACCAAATCCTTTCACATTTGTTTATGAAGCACCACTGGCTTCTTTGATATCATTTTGTGCCATTAAATCTTTCGTGACAATAATTTTCCTCTCGATTGTTAGCAAGGTACGTTTACTGACCAAAATTGTATTACTGATTCAGCCTTCTGATGATACTTCCGTTACGCTCAACGTAACATTGTTGACCTGCAGTGACTTTTGCCGTCGTCTATCCCGGCATTTCTACAACCACAAGAACACACACGAATCCACATCCTGAAGCAGAAGTTTAATTCCATAATATTAAAAAAATTATTAATCTATTTTACTGAACAAATTTAAAAAAAAATTTTTTTTTTGAAATATTATCAGGCCCATTTCTGGCCCAAATTACCAATTTCAATTATTTATTTTTAAATCATTTCGGCCCATAAAAGCGGCCTAACATATATTTTTGTCATTTGTATACCTTTTTGTAGTATTTAGTCTATTATTTGGTCTCTGACCACCATTTTTATCATATTTAGCGTGTGCAAATCGCATCTTAAGCATATTTTTTGTTTCGTAATATTGTTTTCAAAAATTTTTTACAATCGCATTTATTAATACAAATCATGTCCCCTCCTGACGCTGCAAATACTGAAAATATGAATGTTATATCCCAACAGCCTGCTTCAGACAGGGAATCCCCTAGTGTATATACTGGTAAGTTCCTCAATAATGACTTGGATCTCACATTTACGCTGCTCGAGCTCCAGCTCGAATCTACCAACGAGCTTGTCCGATTCAGAGCCCTTTTAAACATTTTGCCTGTCCCTGTTTTACAGCGCCTAAAGGATGTTTTACCTTCCTTACATTCCCACAACCAGCCCTATACCCAACTTAAAACCGAACTTTTAAACCGGCTGGGAGAAACCGACGCTGAAAAAGTGAAAAAGCTTTTGACTGGTGGCTCTCTTGGAGATCGTTTGCCATCAGTTCTATTATCTGACATGTTAAATCTTCTCGACGGCCCTCCCGTAGGTAATTGTATACATATTGTACGCCATCTCTTCCTACAGAAACTCCCTGCAGAGATGCAATTGCGCTTAGCCACCGTCGATCCTAATTGTTCACTACAAGAACTAGCTACTTTTGCTGACAGAATTTGCAAAGCGAAACCTCTTCCGACAGCAGACATACCTTCACAAGTTTCGCATATCACGGATCCCACCTGTAATAATAACTTACCACCAGCGTCACTATCGCATGTAAATGAGTCAGTCAACGCAATGCGCCAACCGCCGCCCACTGAAAATGCTTATATTTTATCACAACTACAGGTGTTGCAGAACACCATCATGGATTTAACTACTAGAATGCGAGCTTTGGAAACGCGTTCCACTGCTCCTCCCCCCCCTCCTCCTTCCCCTCCTTATCCTCAACAACAATATCCTTATCCTCAACAACAATATCCTCAACCTCAACAGTATCCTTCATCCTCTCATCATCCTTATTCACCGCCTCCTTCATACCCCCAGCCTCTTTCATACCCCCAGCCCCCTCCCAATGCATCAAATACTTATTCTGCATACAATTATGGTCATAATTCTCGCTCTCCTACTATGCAACGACGTTCGTATCGTCGTTCACCGACTCCTTCGCGTCAATTTGCCTCTTCTCCTGTTACTTCTCAGGCCTTGGTTCAATTTCCCTCACATAACCAGCAGGGTATTTGTAGAAATCATCAGCGTTTTGGAGATCAAACACGGTCATGTCTTAAGCCTTGCACTTTCGAGAATTTAAACTCAAACACCACTCTGTAAATTCGCTCGGAGTGGTTTCAAAGGCGTCCAACTTGCTTTGTGTCTACGATCCCTCCACCAAACTATCTTATCTCGTAGATTCCGGGAGCTCAATTTCAGCTGTACCACGTTCCATCCTCGGAAAAAAACAAGCTCCAGAACCATCAGGCTCTTTACGCGCCGCCAATGGCACAACCATTAACACTTATGGTACCAAACGACTCCATTTAACGCTCTCGTTCCGTCGTGATTTTATATGGGACTTCACGATAGCCGACGTCACATTACCAATATTAGGTGCCGACTTTCTCTCCCACTTCAACCTTCTTGTTGACATGCATCACAACCGTATTATTGATTTTGAGACTCATTTCTCTTCCGCTTGTATCCGTGCATCCGCATCCATCAGTGGCATACATCTTTCTCCATCTAATAATGTTTTTGAATCATTATTAATTACCGATTTCCCAGAGCTTCTTTCTCCAGTCTCCAAGTTCCCTCCTGTGAAACATAATGTTGTTCATCACATTGAAACTTCCGGCAGACCTCCATTCTCTCATGCTAGACGTCTTGCACCAGATAAACTCAAAGCAGCAAAGCTAGAGTTTGAATCTCTCTTAGAGAAGGGTATCATCCGACCTTCAAAGTCTGACTATGCCTCTCCCTTGCATATGGTACTCAAACCAAATGGGGACTATCGCCCGACCGGCGATTATCGCTGCCTAAATGCAATCACCCGCCCGGACCGCTATAATGTACCTCATTTACAGGATTTCACATCCCACCTCTCTGGTTGTACCATCTTTTCAAAAATTGACTTAATCTCGGCATTTTTTCAAATTCCCGTCAATCCGGACGACATTCATAAGACTGCCATTATCACTCCTTTCGGCCTTTACGAATTTCTTCGAACGCCATTCGGTTTACGAAATGCTAGTCAATCATTCCAACGTCTTCTAGACTCAGTATTACGTGGTTTACCCTTCGTCTTCGCCTACATAGACGACTTATTGATTGCCAGTGCCTCTCCGGAAGAACATACTTCACATCTCAGGCAAGTTTTTACCAGACTAAGTGAATTTGGTCTATGTGTCAACTCTTCCAAATGTGAATTCGGAGTTTCATCCCTAACTTTTCTCGGACATACGATCTCTGCCGAAGGTATACGTCCCCTTGAGGATCGTGTGGCAGCCATTCGTGAGTTTCCGAAGCCTGTAAAACAGCGTCAACTTCGTCGTTTTTTAGGGATGGTAAATTTTTACCATCGTTTTATACCGTCCGCTGCTAAAATTCTCCTCCCTCTCCACGCACTTCTTAAACATCCACGTAAAGGTTCTGCTGCTTCTGTCACTGTAGATTGGAACGACGAAGCAACTAATGCCTTCACCGCCATCAAGGAAGCCCTTGCCTCTTCCGTGTTACTTATATTTCCATCTGACACAGCCCCGACTAGAATCAACACCGACGCTTCAGACTTCGCAGCTGGAGCTGTGCTGCAACAATTTATTGATAACGAATGGCGTCCATTAGCTTTCTTTTCTAAAAAGTTCCAGCCGCCTGAAACAAGGTATAGCGCATTTGGAAGGGAACTTCTCGCAATTTATTTAGCTATTAAGCATTTCCGTTACTTCATAGAAGGTCGGGAATTCCATGTTGTAACTGATCATTTACCCATCACGCATGCCATTACAGCTTCCACAGTGAAACAGTCACCTCGTGAGGCCCGCCACCTTGAGTTCATTGCACAATTCACAACTGATATCCGCCATATAAAAGGAAAAGACAACATTCCTGCCGACGCTCTATCCCGAATTAACGCTATCTCTCCTTTACCAGACATTGATTTCGTTGAAATGGCTCGTCTGCAGCAACTCGAAGAGATTGTTTTTCCTAGTGCTTCTTCCTACGACATTCAAACTGTAGAAATTTTTGGTTTTCCCCCTTTGTTATGCGATGTCTCTTCAGCACATCCTCGTCCAGTCGTACCTACCCCCATGCGTAGAAAGGTTTTTCACACCATTCACGATGTGTCGCACCCAGGGGTAAAAGGTAGTCAAGTCAAAATAGGTAAGCATTTCGTTTGGCCGTCCTTACTAAAGGATGTTAAACAGTGGACAACGCAGTGTCTCAACTGTCAAAAATCCAAAGTGCACAGGCACACGATCGCTCTCTTCAGCAATTTCTTCCCCCTGGTGAACGCTTTGACCAGGTGCACGTTGATATTGTCGGCCCTTTACCACCTTCAAATGGTTTCACACACATTTTAACGTGCATAGACAGATACACTCGATGGGTAGAAGCCATTCCCTTGCGTGATACTTCTAGCGAGACAATTGCTCAGGCATTTTTGTACAACTGGATAGCCAGGTTTGGCACTCCCTCGACCGTGTCCACAGACCAGGGTAGGCAGTTTGAGTCTTACCTCTGGAAGGACCTTATGACTTTAATCGGCTCTAAGCGCCTTCGCTCTTGCAGCTATCACCCGCAAGCTCAAGGCCTCATAGAGAGGTTCCACCGGCAGCTAAAAGCTTCTCTTATGGCCCATGGAACACCGGACAATTGGTCCGAAACTCTTCCTCTTGTCCTACTCGGTATCAGAACTTCGTACAAAGAAGACCTCAAATGCTCAACTGCTGAGCTCGTCTATGGCTCCACCATCCGAATACCTGGTGAGTTTATCCTTCCTTCTCCAAAAACTACGAACCAGCACACCTTCCTGGCTCGCCTTCGTCAATGTACTGAGGCATGGAAGCCGTCTTTGCCACGCCATCCTCCCCGTCCAACCTACATGCCTGCGGATTTGGAGACTTGCTCTCATGTATTAATTCGGCATGATTCACACCGTAGCCCCTTGCAAGCCCGCTATGACGGACCTTTCCTCGTATTAAAACGCTATCGAAAGTTCTTCACATTACAAAAGGGGAGCAAAGCAGAAAATATCTCCGTTGATAGGATCAAACCGGCTTATTTCGAACATGATCCCGCTTCTTCCACCACTCCTTCTCCACCTTCGGCACCCGCACCATCTACCTCTACTTCGCAAGATAATATCGACTTTATGCCCATTCTGCCTTTTACATCAACTTGTTCTCCAACCGAACCTGACCCTTTGCCAACTCCCTCAGCTATTGTCACTACTTCGCCAGCTACTTCAGCGCCCCGCGCTACGACATCTCCGCCTCCTGTTCCGATGCAGACACCTCTGCCTCCTGCTCCAATACCGATTCCTTCCCCGAATCCAGAACCGATTCCGACTGCAACCTTACCGTCTTGTCCACCTCGTTCCACATCGCGTTATGGACGAACATTACGTCCAGTGGTTCGCTTTTCACCTTAGATCCTCACGACGCTCCGCTGTTTCGGAGGGGAGCCATATTACCTCTTCTTTCTCCTTTTTCATTATTGTCGTCTTACTCGTCACGTGATTAGAAAATCTCGTTTTCTTCGTTAGAACAACAGCCGCCATTTCTCCTCAACGAAGCATTTCAAACCTTTCGTCAAAAAGTGCCAAGATCAGTGTAATCTTAGAAACATTTTTACCAAATCCTTTCACATTTGTTTATGAAGCACCACTGGCTTCTTTGATATCATTTTGTGCCATTAAATCTTTCGTGACAGCAAGGTACGTGAATTGCTAAACCTAGCTCTTGTGTATCATATTGAATCTCGTGTATCTAAATAATTCTATTTTGTGCTGCATGCTTATGCCCGAATGTTCTTGTTTTCGTATGTACAAATATATTATATTATTTGTACATTTAAATAACTTTATAAATTTATTATACTAAAGACTGCATGTTCAAAATTTATATTTAGTATTAGTTTTAAAACAAAGGTATGAAAACCGAATTCTCATGCATAACTCTTTTAATATTTCCACAATGTAATTATTATTATTATTTATATTATTATTATTATTATTACATTATTATTATTATTATATATACACATATATTATAATTATTTTATATATTACCCTATGGTAGTTGCTCTCAATATAGATTCCTTAACCTGAACCAAGTTTGTGCTTGCTACCCAAGCCTTCTGATTCTCCCGTTATGCCCAACGTAACATTGATGCTCCCTGGAGTTTTGCCGTCGTCTATCCCGGCATTTCTACAACCACAAGGACACACACGGATCCACATCCTGAAGCAGAAGTTTAATTTCATAATATTAAAAAAATTAATCTTATTTTGATGAATTTAAAATTTTTAACAGAATGGAATTCTGCATTTTCCATTTTAAATTCCTATATTTTAACTAGTTTGGTCTATAAAAGTTATCATATATTATAACATTGAGATACCTTTTGGTGCAAAAAATTACTTGTTTTTAGTCTCCTGACCACGAGATAACAGATTGCTTACGTAAGTTGCATTTGTCATATCCCGCCAAATTTTTCTCAAAAATTTTTATTTTTTTATACTTACATATAACATACTTTAACTATGTCCCTCCCTAGACGCTAACACCTGATAATATTATATTATACAACAACCTCCTTCAGACAGGGAATCATCTGGTGTATATACTGGTAAGTTCCTCAATAATGACTTGGAGATTTGACCTTCACATTACTCGAGCTCCAGCTCGAATCAACCAACGAACTTGCCCGCTTTAGGGCCCTCTTAATATTACCTGTCTGTATGTTTTGCAGCGCTTGAAGGACGTTTTACCTTCTTTGCATTCCCACAACCAGCCCTACAGCCAACTGAAAACCGAACTTTTAAACCGGCTGGGAGAAACCGACGCTGAAAAAGTTAAAAAGCTTTTGACTGGTGGTTCTGAGATCGTTTAAGGATCAGTATGGCTGGTCTGAGACATAAACCTTCCGACGATCTCCGCAGGTAATAGACAAGATATGTTCGCCATCTTTCCAAACTTCCAGATTTAAATGCGCTAGCCACCGTCGATCCTGAATTGTTCACTGCAAGAACTAGCTACTTTTGCTGACAGAATTTGTAAAGCGAAACTCTTACGACAGTAGACACTTTCTACAGTTTGTATATCACGGGATCCCAATTAGCAATAGGTTATTAGCGAACACCAGTGTCATTGTATGTGAGAGTCAGTCAATGCACTTGACAACTATCCTACAGAAAATTTCAGATAGACATAAATCTATAAAGTGAATACCATCATGGATTTAATCCATTAGAATGCGAGCTTTGGAACGCGTTCCACCGCTCCTCCCCCTCCTTTCTACCCCTCCTTATCCTCAACAACAATATCCTTATCCTCAACAAACAATTTCTCCTAACCAACAGATCTTTCATCCTCTCACTTATCTGCAACCTCCACCCCTTCAGCCTCCTCCCAATCTTCATACCCCAGCCTCCCTAATCTCTTTCAACACTTATTCTGCTGCTACTGAAGGTCATAACTTTGGGTTTCTCCCACATAACACGTTCATTGTCGCTCACTACCTTCGCGTCAGTCTTCAGCCCTTCTCCTGTTACTCTCAGGCCTTGGTTCAGTTTCCGTCACATAACCAGGTATTGGTAGAAATCATCAGCGTTTTATATCAATTATCATGTCTTAAGCCTGCGTTTTCGGGAATTTGAACTCAAACACCACCTAAACACGTTCTGGGTGTAGAGCCAAAGCGTCTAACTGATTTTAAGCCATGATCCTCTATAACAAAACGATCACTCTCTAGATAGTGGGAGTTCCATCTCCGCTGTTCCACGTTCCATCCTCGGGAAAACCCATGCTCCAGAAGCATCAGGCTCTTTACGCGCTGCCAACGGTACTACCATCAACACTTATGGTACCAACTTAACGCTCTCGTTCCGTCGTGACTTTATATGGGACTTCACGATAGCCGACGTCACTTTACCAATAATAGGTGCCGACTTTCTGTCTCACTTTAACCTTCTTGTAGACATGAACCACAACCGCATTATTGATTTTGAGACACATTTCTCATCCGCTTGTATTCGTGCGTCTGCTTCCATCAGTGGCATACATCTTTCTCCATCTAATAATATTTTTGAATCATTATTAATTACTGATTTTCCAGAGAGCTTTTCCAGTCTCCAAAGTTCTCTCCTGTAGAAACATAAATGCTGTTCATCACATTGAAAACTTTATGGTAGACTTCCACATTCCAGTTTGACATCTGCAATCAGATATAAACTAAAGTTGCAAAAGCTAGAGTTTGAATCTCTCTTAGAGAAGGGCATCATCCGACCTTCAAAGTCTGACTACGCTTCTCCCTTACACATGGTACTCAAACCAAATGGGGACTATCGCCCGACTGGCGACTATCGCTGCCTAAATGCAATCACCCGTCCGGACCGTTATAATGTACCTCATTTACAGGATTTCACATCCCACCTCTCTGGTACTATCTTCTCGAAGGTTGACTTAATCTCGGCCTTTTTCCAGCAGATTCTGCAACGGAATATTATCACAAGACTGCTAATATCACTTTCGGTCTTTACGAATTTTTCTAAAAGGCAAAAACAGCGGAAATACGAGCTAACCAGGGCAACGTCTTCGAGTCACGCTCGTACGCCGACTTTTGCCCGCTGCATCGACTTACATTTGCTGCCATTGCCTCCTGAAGAAAAAACATATTTATCTCAGCAGAAGCACTGATTTTAAGTGAATTTGGTCTTTGTGTTTAACTCCTCCAATGAATTGAGTTTATCCCCAACTTTTCTCGACATACACCACAGCGATAGTCCTCTTTGAGGATCGTGGCAGCTATTCGTGACTTTCCGAAACCTGTAAAACAGCGTCAACTTCGTCGTTTCTTAGGGATGGTGAACTTTTACCATCGTTTCATACCGTCCGCTGCTAAAATTCTCCTTCCTCTCCACGCACTTCTTAAGCATCCACGTAAAGGATCTGCTGCTTCTGCCACTGTAGACTGGAACGACGAAGCAACTAATGCCTTCACCGCCATCAAGGAAGCCCTTGCCTCTTCCGTGTTACTTATATTTCCATCTGACACAGCCCCGACTAGAATCAACACTGACGCTTCAGACTTCGCAGCTGGAGCTGTGCTACAACAATTTATTGATAACGAATGGCGTCCATTAGCTTTCTTTTCTAAAAAGTTCCAACCGCCTGAAACACGCTTCTCGCAATCTATTTAGCTATTAAGCACTTCCGTTATTTTATAGAAGGTCGTGAATTCCATGTTGTAACTGATCATTTACCCATCACGCATGCCATTACAGCTTCCACAGTGAAACAGTCCCCTCGTGAAGCCCGCCACCTTGAGTTCATTGCCCAATTCACAACTGATATCCGCCATATAAAAGGAAAAGACAACATTCCTGCCGATGCTCTATCCCGAATTAACGCTATCTCTCCTTTACCAGACATTGATTTCGTTGAAATGATGGCTCGTCTGCAGCAACTCGAAGAGATTGTTTTTCCTAGTGCTTCTTCTTACGACATTCAAACTGTAGAAATTTTTGGTTTTCCGCCTTTGTTATGCGACGTCTCTTCCGCACATCCTCGTCCAGTAGTACCAACCCCCATGCGCAGAAAGGTGTTTCACACTATTCACGACGTGTCGCACCCAGGGGTAAAAGGTAGTCAAGTTAAAATAGGTAAGCATTTCGTCTGGCCGTCCTTACTAAAGGATGTTAAACAGTGGACAACGCAGTGTCTCAACTGTCAAAAATCCAAAGTGCACAGGCACACTGTCGCACCTCTTCAGCAATTTATTCCCCCTGGTGAACGTTTTGACCAGGTAATGTTGAGGCGCTGCCTTTACCACCCTTCGTGTCGGTTTCACACACATTTTAATGCATAGACCGATACACCTGATAGTAGCTTATCTTTATGGATACTTCCAGCGACAATTGCTCAGGACATTTTTGTAAGAACTGAGGCGCTAGGCTGGCACCTGTCGACTGTGTCCACAGACCAGGTAGAAGCCAGAGCTTCCCACCCTTTGGAAGACATGGTGACTTAATTTGCCTGTTAGCTCTCGCTTTGTGAAGCATTACCTGCAAGCTTTGGCGCCCACAGAATTGCTTCCTGCTGGCAGCTGGAAAGCTTCTTATGGCCCATGAACATCTTCTGGACACTGGTCCGAAACTCTCCCTCTTGTCCTACTCGGTATCAGAACTTCGTACAAAGAAGACCTCAAATGCTCAACTGCTGAGCTCGTCTATGGCTCTACCATACGAATACGTGAGTTTATACTTCCCTCTCCAAAAACTACGAACCAGCACACCTTCCTGGCTCGCCTTCGTCAGTGTACTGAGGCATGGAAGCCATCTTGCCAATGTCAATCCTCCCAAACCAACTTTATATAGTTTGGATTTGGGAGACTTGTCATGCATTAATTCGGCATGACCTACACCTGTAGTCTCGTTGCAGGCCCGGCATGATTTGACCCTTTCCTATTTTAAAACGCTAACAAGACTTATAAGATGCAGAAGGAGCAGTGCCAGAAACACTTCAAGATAGGGACCAAACTGGCTTATTTCGAACATGATCCCGCTTCTTCCACCTACCTTTTCCACCTTCTGCACCTGCTCCATCTACCCTACTTCTGCAAGATATCGACTTTGCGCCCATTCTCTGGGCTCTTACATCAAATCCTGGTTCTCCACCTGACCCTTGCCAACTCCCTCAGCTATTGTCACCACCTCGCTAGCTACTTCAGCGCCCCGCGACGCTACGACATCTCCGCCTCCTGTTCCGATGCAGACACCTCTGCCTCCTGCTCCAACAGAGATCCTCCAACTGGACCTATTCCGACCAAACCTTACTATTCTGCCCACCTCTTGCTCAGACTGCAGACGAACTCTTCGCGGCCCGGTTGTCCGCTTCTCACCCCCATCTTCACGACGCTCCTGTTCAGAGGGAGCCATGTCAATTTTCCTTCCTTCTTTGGAATATTGCGGATCGACTTGTCACGTGATCAGAAATCTCATTTTCTTCTGTTAGAACATCGCGCCATTCTCCTCAACGAAGACATTTAAACCTTCGTCAAAAGTGTCAAGACTCTTAAAAAAAGTATAATTTTAGAAACATTTTCACAAATCCTTTGATCGCAAGGTTATAGTTGACCATCAGTTTTTGATATCATTTTGTGCCATTAAATCTTTCGTGACAATAATTTTCCTCTCGATTTAGCAAGGTACGTTAATTGCTAAACCTAGCTCTTGTGTATCATATTGAATCTCGTGTATCTAAATAATTCTATTTTGTGCTGCATGCTTATATTAATGAAAAACATTCCATATAAAATAATCTTTATTATACATTATATTTATTTACATTTAAATAACCTTTTTAATTATTATTATTATATTTCAGATCATTTCGAAAATTTAAGCTGCGTAAATTAAACTCATAATATAAGTTCTAAAATTTATTTCAAGATAATTTTAATATTTTATTCAATAATGTAATTATTATTATTATTATTATTATTATTATTATTATTATATATATTATTATTATTATTATTATTATTATTATTATTATATTGTTAATTGTTTTCCATATTATCTTCAGTGTATATTGTTCAAATATGATTCTGGACCTCTATCTAAAGCTTTCCATACTTGTTTCTCTGATTCACCCCCTCTCTTAAAATAACAAAATATATATATATATATATATATATATATATATATATATATATATATATATATATATATATATATATATATACATATATATATATATATATATATATATATATATAGGGTTCCAAGCACCTTTCATGGATTTTAAAGCCACTACTGAGTTTCGCAAGCAGTGAGACAAGCAGGAGATTAGAAACCGTCTGAGATGCCTCTTTTCGGGTAGGTGATCAGACTAGTGGTAGAGCCTCCTGCACATTGTCTAAGGGCGACGCTGTTGTCGATGGTTCGAGTCCTCCTGGCGCGATAAATTTTTATTTTCTTATTATAAAATTTGATTACACCGCTACAGCTCATTTGGCGTTGTTACTTGCTTATTGCCCCAACCCGCGATAGAATAGTGCAGCCCCAAAGATAGTGCTCCAACCACCTCCTGTTTATTTAATGGTAACGAGTTTCCAAAGTAGCAGATCGTAAGAGCTGAAGATGAAAACTGTTCGAGATGGCCTTCTTTCGGGAAGGTGACTGACTATGGTGGCTTCCCGGGACATTGTCTAAGGCTGATTATATCGATGGTCTGAGTCCCAAGGGTGAGGAAATTCTTTTGTCTTATTTTTGTATAATTTGTTAACAAGTGTTAAATTCATTTCATAGTTTCTGACTTTGCTGATTGCCTTGTTACCCAGGAATACCCAAGCAGAATGCCATGTAGCTCCCAGCAGTGTGTTCCAACCAATCTCTCCTGTCCATTTAAATAAGTACTGAGTTTCAAATACAGATTTAGCATATATAAAGAAATTGTTCCGGAGACATCTTTTCTGGGAGCGTGACTGACAAGACTGAGCCCTACATTGTCTATAACAAGACGTCATGTCGATGGTCTGAGTCCTAAGGAGTGAAATTTATATTCGTCTTATACTGCAATTTGTCAGAATAAAGCATGTTGTGCCTAGTTGGATGTATCTTGACTGCAGGTTGATACTCCTGTAAACTAGAAGACCATGAATGCTGTAGCCCTTAAAGAGGTAGGTTCAAACCACTCCTTTGTCGAGTATAAATAAGTGCTTGCTTCCAGTTAAGAGATTTAAGCAGAGATTGTGTGAAAACTGCTCTGATATGCCTTTCTTTTCTCTAAATGGACTGACCAGTGTAGAGCTTTCTAAATATTGTCTGACTGGGCGACGCTGTTGCTCCATGGTCTGAATACTGCACTCCAGTGAAATTTTTATTTATTCTATTATTGCAAATTTGCTCTCCAAATGCTATGCTGCACATTGTTTTGACTTAGTTATGTTCTGTAACCCAGGAACACCTAAGCAGAATGCCAGGTAGCCCCAGCAGGTGTTCCAACCACAACCAAAGTGTAAAAACATAGTTTAAAAGCAGTGATATCGAACCATTAGATTAGAAATCTGTTCCGAGATGCCTTTTTGGGAATGATATTTATCAAATACAAATTATTTTATAAAAATTATAAATATCCAGAACTTAGTAAACTATTTCAAATTATAAATTAGACATCTAAGTTAGTATTATGCTATCCTATTATGCTTACATCACGAATTGTCAATGGTATGGTGAGAGGTATGATCGATATTCATCTCCATGACACAGGATATTTATTGGTCATTTCAAAAAGATCACGCCTCTCTCCTAAGATGTTCTATTTATGATATATATAGCATATATATATATATATATATATATATATATATATAGTATATATATATATATATATATATATATATTCCTAATGCAAACGTAATAATTATTTTATTCGTGACTTCAGTCTACATGTTTTACTTGGAAAATTATGAGCACTCTTTTAGTAATATATTTTCAAATTTAAAATATTTTTGAAAAAAATTTATACCTAAAATCTAACTCCGCTCATCCGGCCCTGGCCCGACTGCTAGTTTCTACCTATTGTAAATTGTTCAGCACTTCTTTGGCATAATTTTTTTCAATTAAAAATATTTTCGGTGGTAATTTGAGACTGGTCTGTCACTGATCCATTATGAATTCAACATTTGAAAATTATTCAGCATCAGTTTACCCAGACGATATTTTTCTCCCAAAAGTACGAATGAAAAATTCATCCTACAGGATCCGGCGTTCCCACTTCGCTTCGCCCACTAAGGATTCTGACTTATTTTGTAAATCCTGTTTTTCTACATCGTGGAAATTAATTAAAACCAAAAGGCATCAAAAGTTTGAGAATTTAGATCCAGTTCAACTGATCCTGATCCGGCCCGATCCAACCAGGTTTCTGTACCATTTCAAATTGTCAGTAAGTCTTTTGACACTAATATATTTTAACCTAAAAACATTTTCTTTGAAAAAATTATACCTAGGATCCGGCTCAGATCCATCACTTCAGTTCGATCCACTACAATGTAATTCCACAACTATTGAAAATTGTTCAGACCTTATGGCACACGCCTCTAAAAAGCCTTTTTCTGAAGAAAATTTATACTCTAGGACTGATCGGATCCGGATCCGACTAAAGTTTCTGGACTATTTGATAACTGTTCAGCACGCCCTTCTGGCAATAAACTCTTTCACTTAGAAAAATATTTTTGAAAATTTAATGTTCGGCCCACTTCGATCGCTGGCTGGGGTCTGATCCACTAAGGTTTCTGTACGATGAAAATTGTCTAGCACGTCTTCTTCCATTAAATTTTTCACCTAAAAATATTTCTGGAAAAAAAATTCATACCCAGGATCCGGATCCTCGGTTCCACTGAATCTCTGTCTTGACTACTGCTTCTGCATCATGCTGAAAATTACAAGCACGTTTTCCTGGTAATAGCTTTACCTATAAAAATATTTTTTGAAAAATTTATACCTAGATCCGCCTAGATCCCACTTCTGCCTGATCCTAACAATGTTTCTACACTATTTAAAATTTGCTCAGTAATGTCTTCTGATACAATTTTTTACCAAAAGGCTTCCAAAAAATGAGGTGATCCATCCCGGATCTGCCCGATCACACTAAATGCTTAAACCATTGTATCATTCCAGCACGCTTCCTTTCTGAGCAATTTACATCTGAAAAAGCTATTAAGAGAAATTACAATTTGATCCGATCCGGTCTACTTTTGCTATTAGTTTTGCCCGATCCTACTTCTGAAGATTTCCAACTATTAAGATTGTTTGCAGGCCTTCATGGGCACTCACCAAAAACTTTCCTGGAAAATTCATACCCAGGATCCGGCCCGGACACAAACATGCCTCGGCCCAATCCGCAATGTTTCTGGCATCTTATTGGAACATTGCCTGTGCATATCTTTCTTAAAGAAGACACTGTAATATTTCTAAATAGATCTATACCTGGCAGGATCCAGATCCGATCCGGTCTCTAACTTCAGCTGAGTTCCAGAAGTTGCACAAAATCGTGTGCCTATTGACGTGAACTGCAACACCCAGCCCTCCAGAAAAACGAACGCGGCTACC
>JABUQX010144852.1:12500-14150 GCA_015478945.1 Trachelipus rathkii | reverse complement strand
ATGCCATCTTAATCTCCCCACATCCATCTTCAGTATCATCTTCTTCACACCTATATCTTCTCTAATTACTTCATTCCTTATTCTGTCTCTCCTACTCTTTCCAATCATAGTTCTTAATACCCTCATCTCCGCTGCTTGTATTCTACTCTCCTCTCTTCTCGTTGTTGTCCATGTTTCCGCTCCGTACAGCAGCGTCGGAGTCAGTATACTGTTAAAAATCACTTTTTTAACCTCTATTCCGATGTTTTTATCTTTCATCATGGGGTATACCGCTTTCATAACTAATCCATACTTTTCCATTCGTCGCGTAATCTCTCCTCCACTTCCTCCCCTTCTGCTAAAACATCCTCCGAGATAATTGCAGGTATTTACCGCCTTCACCTCCTCCCCTCTCACCACCATCCTCATCCCTCCTCATTTCCTCCGGTTATTGTTAATATCTCTGTCTTCTGTACGTTCATCCTCATCCCTGCTTCCTCCAACTCCTCCGTAAACAACTCCACCACCTCTCGAATCGTCTCCTCTCTCTCGCTCCAACATGCCAGATCGTCCGCATATGCCATTATGTCTCCTTCAAATTCTCCCAGTCTCTCCCTCACTTTCCTTATCACCACGTCTAAATATAATGTAAACAGCAGTGGAGATAAAACACTCCCCTGCTTCACTCCTGTTTTCACCTCAAACCATCTATCGTTCTCGCACTCAGTTCTAACATTACAACTGCATTTCTCATACATACTTTCTATTGCCTTCTTTAATCTACCCCTCACTCCATAATTCCTCTCCATAGCTCTCCAGAGCTTTTTCCTTGGCACTGAATCAAATGCCTTTTGCAGGTCGATGAACGCTACAAAGAATCTCTTGCCATATTCCAGCATCTTCTCCGAAACCATTCTTAGTGTGAATAAGAGGTCCGTCGTTCCTCTTCCTCTTCTATACCCGTACTGTTCTTCTCCGAGTCTCGGCTCTACCTTCTCTCTCAGCCTCCTCTCCAATATTCTTTCGTATATTTTCGCCAGATGGTCCATCAGTGAAATGCCTCTATAATTATTACAGCTTCCTGCATCTCCTTTACCTTTATATATCGGTATTATTATTGCTTTGCCCCACTTTTCCGGCACCTTTCCCTCTCTCCAACACTTGTTCATCAAACTGATGATTCTCCCTCTCAACTCCTCTCCTCCCTCCACCACCAACTCCACAGCCACTCCATCCTCTCCTGGGGCTTTACTCTTCTTCATCCTTTTTATAGCCTCCTCATATTCTTCTACCGTTATCTCTCCGCCTTCCTCCTCCTCTTCCTCCTCCCTCGTCTGATCTACAGCTTCTTCCTCTTGTTCTCTGTATTTTACATTTAGCAGATCTTCATAGTATTCGGTCCATCTATCATTTCTTTCTTCCGGTCTCACAAGAATCTCTCCGTTTCTATCTTTTATATTTCTAGTTACGGTTTTTGGTTTTCTATACGCCTTCGCCATCTTAAATATCTTTTTCTTCCCTTCGCCCACATCTCTCGTTATTTCTCCTGCCATTCTCTCCGCCTCCTGCCGCTGTTGGCTCCTCCTCTTTATTCTCTGCCTCATTCCTTGCCTGTACATATTCCTCCCTTGCTGCCGCTGTTCTTCTTTTCAGCCACTTCCTCATTTTCCC
>JABUQX010144852.1:0-2500 GCA_015478945.1 Trachelipus rathkii | reverse complement strand
CAAGACTTTCACCTCTAACCTCTCCTTACTTCAATCGCGTCTTCCTAATTAAAAGCTGACGTTAAATATTTCCTAAAGCTCATTCATCTTATGCTCACATTTATTTCTTGCATAAACTTATAAAATTATATCAACATCCATCATTTTTTAACAAGACATTGGAATATGTGACTTCATACTAAACTTTGCACAAACTACCAAATTCCTAATGTTATTAGGTATTCATATTTTCTCTACATTCAAATAGATTTTCTCAATCCCTCATACCAAAAAATTTGAAATTTTCTAACACAATGTTAAAATCATCATCTATAATAATAATAATAATAATAATAATAATAATAATAATAATAATAATAATAATAATAATAATAATAATAATAATAATAATAATAATAATAATAATAATAATAACAAACAATACAGTACGAAAGAATTAAAAAGCGATAATTTTATAAAGTGGAGAAGTTTTCATTTCTGTATAGTAAAGGAAGGGAGGAAGGGAAGGATGTTTTACTGGTTAGTCTCTCTGGGCAAAGATCCAACGAGGGAGGAGGTCTTCCAATGGCTTTTTCTTCGTATTGAACAAGTTCTACTGCAGTGGCTTCTTTGTGCAATAGAAAAAAAAAAGTAAAAATGCGGGAATATTGGGATAATATCTTTTATTTTTTGGCAATTTTCTTACTTTACTATATATATATATATATATATATATATATATATATATATATAGCATATTTATATTTTATATATATATATATATATATATATATATATATATATATATATATATATATATATATATATATATATATATATATATATATATATATATATATATATATATATATATATATATATGAGGTAGAAAAAAAAATACCGGAACTTTTAACTAAACTTTATTATCGTATATGATACAACATATTACACAATACCACCTTCAAAGTACCTTCCTTCGGCTGTCACACACTTTTGCCAGCGCTCGTACCACTGCTCGAAACATCGCTGTAAGCCATCTTTTGTTACCTCTTTCAACGCACGCGTCGTAGCACTTTGAATTTCTTCTGCTGACTGAAATCGTCGCCCTTTTAACAGATCCTTCATGCGAGGGAAAAGATAGAAATCAGCTGGAGCCAAATCTGGGGAGTAAGGAGGTTGAGAAAGCACAGGTACGTGGCTGTTCATCAGATATTCAGAGACAATGGTGTCATCATTACGAGCTGTTGATGGTCTGCCGACACGCTCATCATCTTCCAGCGACTCCCGCCCTTCTTTAAAGCGCGTATACCACTCGTAAACTCGGGTTCGCGATAATGATTCATCACCATACACCTCCTTTATCAAATTGAATGTTTCTGTAAACGTTTTCAGTATTTTCGACAACAGACAACGACAGTGCCTCAAAGCAAACTGAATTGTAAACATGGAAACATGCTCGGACATGTGATATGCTGCTGATACACATCTTTACAAGTCCTAGCACACATTTCTCACAACACGCACTTATACCATTGTAAGATATAAGACTAATCGAATGTTTTGATTTTTATCAGAATCTATTCGCGTATATATATATATATATATATATATATATATATATATATATATATATATGGTATTTACTTTTATATATATATATATATATATATATATATATAAGTTATTATATATATATATATATATATATATAAATATATATATATGGCTATTTATAAGAGGTTGACTCCATGAACGAAGGTCAATAAAAATGTAACGTAATTTCAATGATTTTAGGGTAAAAACATAAAATCATAAGTATCCTAACCAAACCTAACGTAACGTAACGTAACCTAACCTAACTTAACAGTCAGCTAATTTAAATATATAAGATATATATATATATATATATATATATATATATATATATATATATATATATATATATATATATATATATATATATATATATATATATATATATAATCCTGCCATTTCACAAAACTCCGGCCGGATAACATTTCAATATCCGACCTCCAACCGGTTTTTCTATATAATGAATTAAAAATTTGTTTAAAAATCTGTAAGATTAGAAAGATTCATAATAATCCATTTATTATAAATAAATTTAGCTTTAATTTCGTTTATAACTTTAAGATATTAGTGGTATATATATATATATATATATATATATATATATATAAATATATATAGTTATAAAGTATATATATATATATATATATATATATATATATATATATATATATAGTGGTATATATATATATATATATATATGCAAACAAAGAACATATAATGAGAAGGTAAAGAAATACTGCCTTCTCGATCGAACCACCGCATGTTATGAATGAGAACGATACTGATGCTCTACCACTAAGCCATCCTCCAACCCAGTGGCGTATCCAGGGGGGGCAGGGGGGCCATGGCCCCCAATTTTTTAGACACTAAACATTTTTAAGTATCATATCCGTTTATAACATAAATCTAGAGGTTAAATTATATATAT
>JABUQX010144851.1:17500-22500 GCA_015478945.1 Trachelipus rathkii | reverse complement strand
TCTTTTTTAAGATGAATATTTAACATTTAATATAGTGATTTCAATAGTTCTAGTTTGATTTTACGACATCTACGTACCTAATTCTAGTATTTTAATGAAGTAAATTGTTGAAATTGAAGTTGAATTGAAGTTCAAAGACCACTTTCCTTAAAGTGTTTATCTATTCTTGAATGAATCGATGTTGCCTCTGTGCACTATTTCATAAGAAAGACTTATTCCACTTCTCGATTGCATCGTAGTTGAAGAAATTCCTTGCTATATTGGTTTGAAATCGCTTGTGATAAAGTTTATGCCCATTACTTCGTGTTACATCACTAAAATCATATCTAAAGAATTCTTGTAATCGATTGTCAAATTTATTTAGTATTTTAAAATTTTATTAAATTACCCCTCGATCTTCTTTGTCTCTAAATCTCTAAAGCATGTATTTAATTATGGTCGTTGCTCGGAAGCACTCTAATTCTTAATTCTGGATTAATCTGGTTGACTTTCTTTGAATTCTTTCAATTTTTTCTATGTCCTTTTTGAGGTACGGTCTCCAAAATTGTACTGCGTATTCCAGATGAGGTCTAACTAATGTTTCATAGAGAACTATTATATTTTTAGATTTATTTTCGAAGTTTCTGAGCAATAAAAAGCTCCAGAGCTTTATTTGCTTTAACAGCTTCAGCACATTGTTTCTGCAAATTTTAAATCTTTATTAATTATATTCGGTATATTGTTTTCCTTCACTAACGACCTTGATAACTATGTCATCTATTATGTAATCATATTCGTTGATCCTACTCCCAAATGTATACCCTTACATATATCGGTATTAAATTTCTTTTTATAAGTTTTTTTGACCAATTTACAATCTTTTTTCAAATCATAGCTTTGGAGTAATTGATAATCTTTCACAATTTATACGTGATTTCCAAGTTTCATCATCCTCAAATTTCGAAATATTACTTAAAATATTATCATATATGTCATTTACATATTTAATAAACAGTGTTGAACCCAGGACATATGCTTTGAGTACACTACTAATAACTAACATTCGTTCATTCTTGAGCACTCACCATTGATAATGACTCGTTGTCGTCAATCCAACAACTCAATTATATTCGAATTTGAAAAGCCTCTTCCTCGAAACCATGAGCTCTAAATTTTTCCAGTAATCTTTGATGAGAGACGGTATCAAATGCAGAGACGCTGAGAGCCAGCACGGGGTCATAGTTCTGTCTCCACTCCGGGTCTCTCCATGCGAAAGGTTATTAAATAAATAAACATTTATACAAGCTTAATATATATATATATATATATATATATATATATATATTATATATATATAGCAGTTAGTAAAAAAGAAATACTTATATATATCTATATATATATATATATATATATATATATATATATATATATATATATATATATATATATATATAATTGCTTTTAAAGTGGTGCTTTGCGTGCTCTGCGACTGGCAAAGAGTTCAATGATACAAGAAAAATCAGTGATTTTTGCTAACTGAGCTTCAACAGCCAAAATGGCAAGGTTGTCTAGTTTTTATTCTGACACACGTTCCGCGTACTTTGAATCGAAGCCAGAGCGCCGAAATTAACGTCTTTTGCCTTCAAGGCACCACAAACGATATTATATTGTAAGAACGATTCTAAAGTCTGATGATTTATATGCCTGTTTCATCATGCTTCAGTTCGTGAAGCTTGTTCAGTAGGTGCAGTGGACTAGTGATGAATCTTCAAGATTGGCAGCATGAATTGACTTCAAATGAAACAATTCTTCCTTAATTTCATCGGAAAATATCATTCTATATTTTCAGCCAGATTTTGTGCACTAGTCTGCAGATTTCCTTCCTCCAAACTCATATACTTCCATAATGTCACTCCAAACAACTCATTCAAACTCTCTGCAGCTTCATAACGCCTACTCAAATTTGTTATGACAGAGTCCATAAGTGGGTAAAAACTTTTCTTCTGAACTGGCCCTCAAGAGAAATCACTTTTGACTCTTCAGCTGTTCTATCTTTAAACCTTATCCTCGTACGGAGATTGCTTTTTGCAAAAGCAAAGGTTGAGTCAATGCTACAGTTTTCAGCCAGAGATTTGGCGTCAAATAGCAGACTTTCTCAATTGTCTTACCTTTTCCCACCTATCAATGACTCTTCACATTTGCAACTTCAACATCTATTGTGCTATTTCTCGCCTGTAGCACAGTTCCCATGTAGTTGATGCTGGTAAGAATTTTCAGCCATATTACTCCCAATATAAAATTCAAACCGCCATATACTTTAAACTGCATCATTATCTACATGGGTTTCTGAGTCAAAGTTTAAGTCAACTACATAAAGCAGCCTCTGTATAGCAGGCATGTCCATTAAAGGCTTTTACTGCTATCAATACGATTGACCATCTGTGTCTGATAAACTATTATGCAACATTCACTCGATCATCTGTTTGGCAGGAACCAAAGAAACTAATGACCCTTTGGGCAACATTCACCAGCATGTACACCACAGAGGTTCAAACTGTGACAGGCACATGGTGAGAACAAGACCAGAGTTGCTGCAAGATAAGTGTTTGCACACCTTTGTAGGCACCCTCATTTTGGCTCCATTGTCATAACCTTGACCGCGGTAGTACTGCAATGGAATTCCAAACTTTTCCAGAGTATCATAGATCAGTCTGTTTGCCCCTCCCGTCCTTTGGTTGCAATCAACAAATAACAGGAATCTTTCTTTAATATCCTATTTTTTGGTATTGGCATCTAGCAGCACATACCTGATAATAAACACTGTCTGCCATACATGTGAAGAGTCTGGTGTTGAATCTACAATTAAGAAGTAATACCTTGCTGTCTGTGTTTCCTCTATAACTGCAGCGGTAACTTTTTAAGCACAATACTGAATAAATTCATTCTGGCTGTTAGCAGCGAGATAATGAACTTGCAATCTAGTCTTCTGCTCTTGCGACTGTTTGATATTGTTGTTGATGTTGCTGAAGCAAGTGGGTCATAATGACATCAGCTCTTGGATTTCTAGAAAGTTCCCATTGTGGATATCTCCAATCTGGTGAGAGCTCCTCTGAAAGCATACCTCTTTCACTTAGGAAAAGTGTCACATCTAATATTATTTGCAGAATCTTCTTCCAATAGTCCACTCACCCTGTAAGTTCTTTGCAAGCAACTGATCGACCGAAGATTCACAAATAAATCGGTTCTCTATTTGGCGCCACTGTAAGTAGCACTCTTTGTGACTTGTACTAACTTCATTTGCAGGAAGTTTGTCATAGAGTTTGTTCCATATTTTGTCTCTACCAAATCCTTGTGGAGATGTCAGTAAGGAACCACTACTGAATGATAGCTTGCTGAGCATCCTGCATGGAAAATAGAAAACTGCCTTAATGATGTGACTCCATTCAAGCTAATCAAGAGAAACTATTTCACCATTTTCCTGGTAGTGTAAAGAAGTGCAAACAGAAAGGAAATCATCCCTCATCATCTGATATGAATTGTGGAAATGGTTGTGGACCAAGTCTGATTGCATTTTCTATCTATCTCAGGTTTGGTAATGGTTTCAGATCTAAGAACACCATTGTCATAATTATATACTAAGTCCGTTTTTTTACTAGATTAACGTTTGGACCGTCAACACTTGGAGTTGTTGTTGACTCGGTAGCTTCGGTAGCATATACTGTTTCTTGAGCACCATCAGCGGAATCATTGGCACAAGATTCACCCACCGATACTTGCCGCCACTGTTCACACGTCATATATATATATATATATATATATATATATATATATATATATATATATATATATATATATATATATATATATATATATATATATATATATATATATATATATATATATAGGGATCATATACTATATCTGCAAAATATCAATAAGAAATAAAAAAAAAAAATGCAATTTTTCCAGGTAACTTTATACAGCCTGAACATGCATTAATATCGAAGTACATATTTTTTTGCCTAATGTAACAACAATTTTTCGAAAATAAATAAAAGAAAAGCAAGTTCAACACGATTTGAAATAGTGACGAAAATCTCTCCAATATTCAAGAATTAATTCATACTACAACTAATTACTAAAATAAATTGATGAATGAAAATATGCATATATCTTTCAACTTTCTTGAAGTTGTGTTATCATATATATATATATATATATATATATATATATATATATATCTCGATATATATATATATATATATATATATATATATATATATATATATATATATATATATATATAGTATATATATATATATAAAGAACTATATATATATATATATATATATAGTATATATATATATATATATATATATATATATATATATATATATATATATATATATATATATATATATATATATATATATATATATATATATATATATATATATATATATACATAAATATATATATCTCTGCTGTAGGAGGCCTTGAGTACATTAAAGAACTAGTAAATATATTATTAGTTAGTAATAAATTTTTACATAATAAAATGGTCTTCCAGATATTAAGAGCGCTAGCTTTCGATCTTTACTGAATTACTAGATCCTCTTTCAGACGCTATGAATTGAAGACTAAATGAAATATTTAAATAAAGATTGTTATGTTAAAAAAGTTAAAATAATTAAAATTAGATTTAGTTAAACTTAGTTTTGATTTTTTTGAAAAAAGGTGTGGTGTTCAAAATTTTGTTTAAGGTGGGGTCAAGAGTGTGTTCACCTTGTAGTATGTTAAAGTTGGGAAAGTTTTTAATGCAAAGGGATTCAATGAGTTTGCGTTGTGTGGGGTCAAGTACTTGTAAAATATTGTGATTGAATTGAGTTCTGTGTAGTGTGAGTGCAGAGTTTTGTGAGTCAAAAGTGAGGTCATGTTTGTGTTGATAGAGGCGGCGTTTAAGATCATGGGTTTCTCCAATGTAAAGGGAATTGCAATCTTTGCAGGGAATTTTATAGACA
>JABUQX010144851.1:0-2500 GCA_015478945.1 Trachelipus rathkii | reverse complement strand
CTCTCCTCTCGCATCGACAGCATTCCATGTCTTCTCAATGAGTCCTCCACCTGCTGGTCTCCACTCCCATCCCTTCTTGGCCACTCTCTCTTCCTGCATCCTCTCCAGGTGTCCCCACCATCTCCTCTTGCATCCTCTCTAGATGTCCCCACCACCTCAATCTGGCTGCATCCATCTTATTCAATATAGCCTTCACTCCAACCTCCTCTCTTATTCTTTCGTTTCTCTGTCTGTCTCTTCTAGTCTTTCCCATTATCGCTCTCAAAACGTACATCTCCGCCGACTGTATTCTACTATCCTCTCTTGTGGTCGTACTCCATGTCTCTGCCCCATATAGTAGAATCGGTGTTAACACCCCCTCGAATATCACCCTTTTCACCTCCATACTCATTTGTTTATCTTTCAGTATGGGGTACACTGTTCTTACAGCTTCCCATACTGAGCTATCCTACTTGTTATCTCTTGTACATTTCCTCCCTCTCTTCCAAATACTCCACCCAAATATTTACATTTCTCCACCATCTTTATCTCAGTCCCCTCCACCTCTATTCTCAACTCTCTTCCTCCTTCTTCTCTACTGACCACCATGATCTCCGTCTTTTCTGCGTTTATAGTCAAGCCGGCCTCTCTCAGCCTGTTGGCAAAACATATCACTACCTCTCTCAACCTGTCTCCCTCTTCGCTCCAGCACGCCAAGTCATCCGCATATGCCAAAATATCACCGTCCAAATCTCCTATATCCTCTCTCACCTTCTTTATCACTACATCCAGATATGCTACAAACAAAATTGGTGACAACACGCTTCCCTGTTTCTCACCTCAAACCATTCCTTATTCTCATATTCTGTTCTTACATTACATTTACTATTCTTATACAAACTCTCCAGGGCTCCTCTCAACTTTTTATCCACTGCATATTCTCTCTCTAGCACTCTCCATAGTCTCTTCCTAGGCACTGAATCAAAAGCTTTTCTTAGATCTATGAAAGCTATATATGCTCGTTTATTATATTCCCATACCTTTTCTAACGTAATTCTCAAGGCGAACAAGAGATCCGTCGTGCTTCTGTTCTTTCTATATCCGTGCTGCTCTTCCCCCAGTCTGGGCTCTACTACCATTCTCAGCCTTCTCTCTATTCTCTCATATGTTTTTGCCAAGTGGTTCAACAAGGAAATTCCCCTGTAGTTTTTACAGTCTCCTGTATCTCCTTTTCCCTTATATATTGGAACTATGATTGACTTTCCCCACCCCTCTGGTACTTCGCTCTCGTTCCAACACCTATTGAACAATTTCAGAATTACTTCTTTCATTTTCTCTCCTCCCTCTTTTATTAGTTCTATGGGTATCTCATCTTTCCCCGGTGCCTATCATTCTTCCATAGTAATCTCCTCCCCCTCCTCATCTTCCTCTCCCTCTACCATCTCTTCTCCCTCCTCCTCCCCCTGTTCATTCACATTTAGCAGTTCTCTGAAGTACTCCGTCCATCTCCTGTTTATGTCTATTGATCTCACCAAAACTTCTCCTTGCTTATCCTTGATATTGCACACTTTCCTCTTTGATCCTCTATATGTTTTTGCCAGTCTAAAAATCTTCTTCCTTTCTGCCCTCACATCTTTCATCATTTCTTCCGCCTCTCTCTTTGCTGCCTCTTCTTTTACTCTTCTTTTCACTCTCTCTGCTTCATTTCTTGCCTCCACATACTGAGCCCTTGTCTGTGCAGTTCTATTTTTCAACCACCTTCTCATCAATACTGTTTTCCTCTTTATTGCCTCCTTCACTTCTTCAGTCCACCACCTCTTGTGTCTTTTCCTCGTTCCTCCTACCCATCTTTTACCCAGGGTCTCCTCTGCTGCCCTTTTTACTTTTTCTTGTATCTCCCCCTATCTCTCCTACTCCTTCTAATTGTTCTAGATCCTGACTTATTATTCTTCTCATATCACTCAGTAACTCCTCTTTTATTCTTTTTTTTCTTTTTTTTCTTTATATATATATATATATATATATATATATATATATATATATATATATATATATATATATATATATATATATATATATATATATATATATATATATATATATAAAAATATATATATATCTTTATACATATATATATACTATATATATATATATATATATATATATATATATATATATATATATATATATATATATATATATATATATATATATATATATATATATAATATATATATATATATATATATATTTATATATATATGGTAAAAGTTACTTAACGCCCACACGGAACGGGAGCTCATTCTCAGAAGCACTTTCTTATAACTAATAAGAAATATAAATAGTAATAATAATAATAATAATAATAATAATAATAATAATAATATATATAATATAGATTAATAATAATAATAATAATAATAATAATAATAATAATAATAATATCAATGAAGGGCGCACGAAAAGAGTGTTTCACGATAATAACGGTTAACACCCATCTGAAACTGAACGAAGTACACTG
>JABUQX010144849.1:0-37367 GCA_015478945.1 Trachelipus rathkii | reverse complement strand
TCCTATTAGAATTCCATCACATGCCTTGCAAACTAAGTAAACTAAATATAATTCTATTCTTCTTTCTCCCTCATTTTCTCAATCACTATTTGTTTCAATGTAAAGATTCGATCCACAACATCTCTCACTTCACCCTAAATCTGTACCTTGTTCTTCTTCACCACCGGTCCTCAGTCACTGACGCACTCTCTTTTCGACCAAATACCATATACCTTCCTCACAACACTAATAAATTTATTCCCTATAATGCCATAGTTCTTTCCTTACCCTTATATAAGGGTACATTTACTGCTCCTCCAATCCCCTTGGAACTATACCCCCTCCATAAACGCTTTATTACACAACCCCCAAATCCAATCAATCACCATCTCGCCTCCGTTTCTTGATCATTTCACTAGTAATTTAATCTATACCTGTATACCATTCTTCAACCTTCTCACCCTACCCATTACTCCCTCCTCACTAATAACCTCATCCCCAAAAAATACCTATTCTTCTTGCACCATCAAACCACATTACATTCACTAACACCTCATCATTACCGTTAATATGCAGATTTTTTGAAGTGTTCTTTCCACACTCCCCTCACATCCATTTCCTCAGTTAGAAAGTATCATTCATCCCTATTCATTATTCTAAGCAGATTCCCCTTATTCCTCATTCTTAACCTTTCGCGCTTCCAGAAGAGTTTCCTATTCTTGTATAACCCTCATTCATCCTCCTTCCAAAACTGTTCATTTACCTCCCTTGTTTTCTCCTACGTATACCCCTTTCCTATTTTCCTCCTTATATAATTCCAAGCATCTTTCTTTGAAACTTCATCATTTGCTTTTAGTACATTCAACCACGCTTCTTTTTACCTTTAACCGCTTTTTGCATCACTCCTTCATTCCACCATTCGCTGTTAAATTCTTACTTCTCCACTTTAGCACATCCAATACACCTCTCCCTTTGCACTAATACTGCTAACAATTGCTTCCTTCCATTTGCCCCTAGATTTGTTCAATATCAACCCTTCTGTCCCATTCAACTGAACATTTACTGTTTTGTAGCTCTCTTACATACTTATCCTTATTCTTTTGCTCACACTTAACCTCTCACTCTTAATTTTACTCATTCCTCAGTCACCTTCCATCTAAGCCCCCTACTTCAATTCACTTACATAGAACAACATAATGATCTGATAATCCTAATTCCTAAACCTCACTGATTTAACATCTAACATACTAATATCTCCTTCTCTTCACCAACACAAAATCAATCATACTTTTCACTTCTGATACCATCTCTACCTACACCACCCTAGTATACATATATATATATACTGTATATATATATAAAGTTGGCTGGGCTTTCTTTTGACTTTTGTCATGTTCTTCTACTGCTTTCTTTTTTTCCGATGCCTGTCACGCACCTTGCTCCCATCTCTCCTGGAAAAAAAGGTACATAAAGAAAGAAAGAAAGAATATATAGAGCAGCAGTGATAGTATATATATATATATATAAAGAGTGATATATATATATATATATATATATATATATATATATATATATATATATATATATATATATATATATATATATATATATATATATATATACCGAGGTCAATATATGTACTCCTAACTCTAAATATATATATATATATATATATATATATATATATATATATATATATATATAAGAGTTATAAAGAAGTATATATATATATATATATATATATATATATATATATATATATATATATATATAATATTTGGAATGAACGCATTAGGGAGTTGTGTGGTGTGAAGAAAGGCATAAACGAGAGAATAAATGAGAGAACATTGAGATGTTTTTGTCAGAGTATGGAAAGGATGGATAACTGTTGTTGTTGATGTATGGTGGCGAGTGTGCTGGGAATTGACTGGCTTTGAGACTGAAGAAAAAGTATTGAGTCAGTAAAGGAATTTCTGATGTAATGGAATGCGAGTTTGGCAGAGGCGAGATAAAAGGTGCATAATATGAGTAAATGGCGGGATTTTGTGAGGGAGCATGGTTGTGGGCCGCTTAGTCCAAGGGATTAACCCTACATTGATGATATACCACATAATGAGAGTCCGCCTCAGCCTCTTGAAGCCTTAGGGTGGATTTTTTCTCACTGCAACGTATTCTCGCCTAAAAGTTTGGAGAGGACTTACGTTATCTTGTTCTGCTTTTCTATTTCCGGTGTATGCTGCGCACATCACCCCCAATCTAGGGTAAGGTAGTAATTGATGATGACGATATATATAATATATCAGGGTGTCCTATAAAAAAAATTCCGCAATTTGTAATGCATACCATCCTAGTTTGTTCCATTTGTAAAAAGAATGAAAGCATTATAAATTTCATTTGTGTATATAAATATTAAAGGTTACTTCAAACCATGTTACTGCTACTATCATTAGACTTTCGTACTTCACAGAACCTCTTGGAATCACAGACTGTCGCTTCAACTCCGCCATCAGAGATCGCTTCCCCTATTAACTTAATGGAACTTATATTGAATCCCAACCTCAACTAAAATGCCACAAAAGGTGACCCTTTCAGTGACACCAACCAACTACACCCTCATATATAACATGGACTTGTCGATTTCAACTTACCGTATTCACATGGCGAAGCCCCCCTCAACCAAATACCTCAAACCGGGCCAGCATCCCAAATCACTGCGTTGTACCGCTATTCTCATTTACCAGAATCCTATTGTTGCTTCTCGTGGCGACTCCACACACTCTCAGCCATACTTCTGCTGTTGTTATTCTTACATCATGTCTATAGCACCTTATAAAAGGCTATCCTATATTTTGTCCCAAACCCAAAGTCCTAATTTCTTAACACTGAATAACAGGTTTGTCATTACCCCCTCCTCCTATCTGGCAAAAACCCTGTTTCTCTGTGATATTATTGTGCTACACATTTGTGCTTCTCAGTACCTTCAAATGAATGTATGTCTTAGTAGGGGAAGGATATCGTGGTAAGTTGCTAGGCTCACTTAGCTATTTTGTTATTCATGTTCAAGGTCACAAATACCCCAGTTATGGAAAGTGTATGTAGGTGGGTTTTTGTAAATTCGCCTATGGGATTTTACATACATTTTCAACCAACTTCGGTCTTAGAGGCTCAAATGAAAGGTATGAAGGCTTCTATATCCTGATTGAAAGTGACGCAACCTCCAAGAGGAAATTCTCAAGATCTTGGTAAATGCAGCTTTTTTTGGGGAGGGGATAAAATTTTCAGTTTTTTTGAATATTTTATTTTAATCATCCCTTTCAATTTTAAGTTTTCACTTAAATTCATTAATTTTACATCTCTCTTTATAAAAAAAAACTATATAATAAAACAATCGACTTTGCTAACATTTAATAAATTCATTAATAAATTAATAAATAAATTAAGGGTTAATAGTAGCTCAATATTTGCTTTCCTTCAGGAACTGAATATTTTGTATGACATTTGATTTTATATATATATATATATATATATATATATATATATATATATATATTTATATATTTACCTCTTTTTTTTCATATATTTATATATTAATATATTTATATATATATATATATATATATAGTTATATATATATATATATATATATATATATATATATATATATATATATATATATATATATATATATATATATATATATATATATATATATATATATATATATATATTTTTATATATTAATAGATTTATGTTAAGACTGACCTTGTTTTTGACATATGTTAATTGTATTTTTTTTGATAGGGCACTTTTTTTTTATCAATAGAATTTTCTTAGGACTTGCCTTTAGGGTTAAATTTCCAATCTATCATGGCCACATCTTTGGGTGCTGTGGTGAGTCCTGTACAGAAACTTCACAACAACATTGTACAATAATCATATATTGTGTGTGTTATTCTGTTTAATAAAGGATAATTTTTGTTATTGTACTTTTTAGTATAATGCTGGTACATGGCTAAAAAAATACAACCCTGCATAAATTATTTTCAAAGGAAATCAAAAAAAATTTGATATATATTTAAATACATTACTAATATTTTCAAAATAATTATTTTTGTTTTTATTTCATGCCATGCAATTTTAACGTTTTAAACTTTAAATTGATTATTCGAAATAATATATTTTTTTTTCAGTTCTTTCCTTTGTATGGTCCAGATTTTACTTTCAATGTTTCGACAAGTTTAAGAAAAACTGAAAATACTCCAGAATATTTGAATGACATCATAAATTATATAAAAGGTTATTATTATTATTATTATTATTATTATTATTATTATTATTATTATTATTATTATTATTATTATTATTATTATTATTATTATATAAGGAGGAAAAAAGAAATACTAAAAGGTGTATACGTAGGAGAAAACAAGAGGTAAATGAACAGTTTGGAAGGAGGATGAATGGGGACTTACAAGGGAATAGGAAGCTCTTCTGGAAGGAAGCGCGAAAGGTTAAGAATGAGAATAAAGGGAACCTCTGCTTAGAATAATGAATAGGGATGGTGTTTTGTAACTGATGAAATGGATGTGAGGGGAGTGTGGAAAGAACGCTTCGAAAATCTGCACAATATTAAGGGAGTTGATAGTGAATGTGTGTGGGTTTGATGGTGCAAGTAGGAATAGCTTTTTCGGAATGAGGTTATTAGTAAGAAGGAGGTAATGGGTAGAGTGAAAAAGTTGAAGAATGGTAAATCTGCAGGCACAAGATGAAATTACTGGTGAAAAGATCAAGAACGGAGGCGATGGTGATTGATTGGATTGAAGTTGTGTAATAAAGCGTTTATAGAGGGTATAGTGCTAAGGGATTTGGGAGTGCCGGTAAAAGTACCCTTAAAGAAGGTAGGTAGAGAAGGGGAACTGTAGAAATTATAAATAAGTTTATTGAGTGTTGTAGGGAATATATATGCTGGTATTTTGGTCGAAAGAGTGCGTCGAGTGACTGAAGGACTGATTGGTGAAGAACAAGGTGCGTTTAGAAGTGGTAGAGGATGTGTGGGATAAAATTTTACATTGAAACAAAATGATTGAGAAAATGAGAGAGAAGAAGAATAAATTGTATTTAGGCTTTATGAATTTGCAACAGGCGAACGATAGAATAAGAAAGCGTTATGGCAGGTGTTAGTGGTATGGTGTTGGTGGTAGGCTTCGAATGGAATCAAAAGTATGTAAGGACGATAGTGAAGCGTGTGTAAGAATAAATGGTGTCAATGGTGATTGGTTTAGGCTTAGCGGAGTAAGACAGGGCTGTGTTATGTCTCCTGGTTATTCAATTTGTATATGGATGGGGTTAGTAAAAGAATTGAGGTGGGGATGGCAGGGAAATGGTGTTAGAATGGTGGAGAATGGAAGAGCCGAGGTGCCCTACCTATTATATGCGGATGATTTGGTTTTGTGTGGCGAATCTGAAGAGAGTTTGAGAGGATTGGTAGAGAGATTTGGCAGGGTGTGTAAAAGGAGGGGCTTGAAAGTAAACGTGGATAAGAGAGTAAGGTTATGGTTGTGAGTGAGGACACTCCTCAGTGTGAAGTTACGTTGGGCAGCAAGAACAAGTGTCTGAGTTTAAACATTTAGGTATATGTTGATTGAGAAGGGAAGGAATGATGCAGAGTGTGTAGGAAAGTTGTGAATGGCAGGAAGGTGGCTGGCACAATTTGGAGAATGCAAAGGGACTAAGTCTTGAGTGTGCTAGGTCTTAAGCATGAGGGTATGTTGTTACCTGTAAGTATTGTATGGTAGTGAGACTAAGTGGTCTGGAATAAGAAGTATAGATTCAAAGTTCAATGTGTTCGACGGACAATCTTAGGGGTGTGCTAGTGTGAGAAGAATTGATAAAGAGAGGAATGAACGTATTAGAGAGTGGTGTAGTGAAGAAAGGGGTAAATGAGAATAAATGAAAGTATGTTGAGATGGTTTGGTCATGTGGAAAGGATGAGTGATAGTCGGTTGGTTAAGCGGATGTATAGTGGTGAGTGTGTTGGGAACCGACCGGCTGGGAGACCGAAGAGGAAGTGGATTGAGTCGGTGAACGAAAGTCTGAAGGAGAGAAATGTGAGTTTGGTAGAGGCGAGAATAAAGGTGCATGATAGGAGAGAATGGCGGGGTTTTGTATGGGGGCATGGTTGTGGGCCCACCTGGGCCAGGGGAGAACCCTACATTGACGATTTACCATATGAGGGTCCGTCGCGGTCCCATGATGCTCTAGGGTGGATTTTCCTGTCTGTGACGAGCTCTCGCTAATTATTGGTACAGAGGGGGCGGTAAGGCTGGGCTTTCTTTTCGACGTTTGTCATGTTCTCCTACTGCTTTTCTTTTCCGATGCTTGTACAGCACCTTACCCCCAATCTTGGGGCAAAGAGGAAGGTGAAGAAAGAAAGAAAGAAAGAAATTATTATTATTATTTTAGTAGTAGTAGTAGTAGTAGTTTTAATGTGATCATTGTAGAAGAGAGATTGAGGTGGTGGTGTACAAAAGCATTAGCAGGGAGAACAAATTTAAAAATCTATGAGAATAGTGGCGAGAGTTGGTCGAAAATTGTGGTAATAATAGTTTGTGAAGTGAAGAGAATCTTACAGGAGGACTTTATGGTCAAATGAAAGTAGAGAGATTTTAATGTCGAAACAAAAATAGTAGTTGAGGTAACATTACATGAATGAAAATTTTCAGGTGAGTAAGTATCCTATATTATTTGGAAACTTCAAATCAAATATTGGGACTTTTTAACGGATATGAATAGACTAGGAGTGATGTTTGATAATAGTGTCGCATAGTTGGATATGTAAACCATTAAAAAAAATGGAATAGTTCCTGGCAATTACCATCAAGAATGCTTAACATGTATGTAGGTGTGAGTCTTAAACTGGAAAGAGGTGATTCATAGAAACTGATGAGAAAGGTAATGGGTGAAATATAAAATATGAATTTTGATTTTTGGGTGGGGGAGGGGGGGTATGTCAGACAAACCTTTTAGAATTTATGGAATACATTACTGACTGCATTGACCGAGGAGATCCAGTTGATATTATATATTTAGACTTTAGCAAAGCTTTTGATAAGGTTCACACCACATAAGGCTGATGAAGAAGCTATTGCAATGTGGTATAGGTGGAGTGGTACATGGTTGTATTAAAGAGTGGTTGTGGAATAGAAAGCAGTGTGTACAACCAAATGGCAATAAGTCATCATGGGAAATAGTGAAGAGTGGTGTCTAGGGTTGGGAAAAAAACCGTTTTTTTCAAATCATGTTTTTTTCATGTTTTTTTCGTTTTTTTCAGTTTTTTTCGTTTTTTTCATTAAATGTATTTTTAAAAATATAAAGAGGCTAAAATGATATTTCACTTGAGTATTTTCATTTTTCAAATATAAGGAGGATACTTGAAATTAAACAAATATTTCATTATGATTTATAAAATAGCAGAACTACCTTTCTCTTATTTTATCAATTGTTTTCGTTACAAATTACAGTAGGTTGTAGCTTGCAGACTGCTGTTTGTAGGCTTCAACTCCTACTAATTTAACTATGTATTTACGTTTGTATCATATAATCATATTTATAATTTACTTAAATATTAATGTATATTATATTTATATATAGAATGAGTCTGAATGACAAAACTCAAAAAGTGACTTAAGGGATGCAAATGAAATAATTAAAATATAAATTAAAATTATATCAAGATTGTAAATGAAGGAGGATGAGTGAAATGACTAAATTAAATATTTGGCTTTGGAATATCAACTTTTGATTCACAAATCACTAGTCCCCACTCCCCAGACCCCAGTCACTACTGAGTACTGACTACTGTGCTGCGACTACTGTCAAGCTCATTATCACTGGGCTCATCAGCGTGATCAGCCACATTTAATTTTGATATAACTAATAAGTTTGATATCTCAGTCGTATGAAGTATCGTGTGAGAATGACAGTGTGTGGTGAAGGAGCAGAAGGTAACAGGACTGTTAAGCTTAGCTGCCTTAGCATAATCATCTCTCTCAGTTGGCAAATTTTCAGAATTTCCTAGTTCTAGATTATGAGCAATAAATACTAGTTTTTGCAACGTCTACACAACAAAAGTTATATTTTATGCGGAGCCTTTGCAACCTTTTATTTCTTAAAAAGTACAGTCACACGACTTTTTGCACGTGGCATTTCTAAATTCTGATTAAAAAATTTATGATAAAAATGTTACTGAAAGCTGAAACAGAGTAAGAAAACATTAATGAAGCCACAAACAAAATATGAATATCAAAATTCAGAATATAAAATAAAAATATGGAAAACTCACAAAAATTTTGAACACAAACTCAAGGGCTTCCACCTTGTAGGAAATTGGAACCAAAAAATGTCCAAATTAGATCAAATTTGCTAAAATTTATAATATAATTGTTCAAACATGTAAATTCCAATAACTACTGAAAAACGAAAAACAATTTACTTGTTTTTTCAGATGTGTTTTTTCATGAAAAAAACCGTTTTTTTCGGAAAAAAACTAGCTTGTTTTTTTCCTTTCCCAACCCTAGTGGTGTCCCACAGGGTTCAGTGTTGGGGGCCACTATTGTTCCTCATATATATAAGTTATTTAGATCAGGGACTTAAATGCAAGGTTTCTAAGTTTGCAGATGATACCAAAGTGGCTACCTCAGTTAGGAATAGGGAAGGTTGTATAAAGATTCAAAATGATCTTGATAAACTTCTTGGGTGGGCAGATAAGTGGCAAATGAATTTTAATAGTATAAAGTGTAAGGTTACTCAAATAAAAATTTTAATTATGATATGAATAGGATTGGCTTGAGTCTGTGGACCAAGAAAAAGATTTAAGTGTGATTATAAGCAGTAATTTGAAAGTAGCTAATCAATGTTTGGAAGCAAGGAATAAAGCTAATAAGATGCTGGGCATAGTAAATCGCAATGCTGTTTACAGAGCATGGAAGTTGTAAGTAAACTATAATAGCTAGGTTAGGCCAGTATTAGAATATTGTGCACAAGTTTGGGATCCTTATTTAAAGAAAGACTTATATATGCTAGAGAGAGTGCAACGTAGAACAACAAGGATGATTTCTGGGTTTGATAAAGAGCTATGAGGAGAGGCTTTAGGAATGTTTTCTGTAAAAAGGCAATTTCTCAGAGGGGACATGATACAAGTCTACAAAATATTTACATCTATTGATAATACGGAGACCAATAAATTCTTCATAGTAGGGCACGGATGGGAGACAAATAAGAAAATTAAGAAGAAAGCATGCCATCTTGATATAAGAAAGTATTCATTCAGTAATAGGGTTGGTAAATTTTGGAATGGTTTGCCACAGGAGGTTGTTGAGTGTGACTCGATTGCATCATTTAAGAAAGGATTGGATAGGTATATGGATGGCTTGGGTATCATATAGTATATTTTGATTAAACCAAATTGGCGGATTTTTAGTTACAAAAGTTATTAAGGTTAAATTGCATGTTATTACTATAAAGATATTAAAGCTTGTAGTGTGGTTAGCATGTACTTTAGATGAATTTTTTTTTCTTTTGTAGACTTTGTGTATACAATGTAGTTTTTGACAAGCCCTAGAGTGCTTTGTGGATTTGCATGAACATGTTGTTTGGTGATTGATTCTGTTGGCTTGACTGGGACAGTCTCGATAGGCCCATGTGACTTCTTACTGTATTTTTATTTCTAATGCTCTATTAATAAGGAACCGAATCAAAGTATAATACCGCAATACTAGATCAATGATCCAACTCCAAGGATAATCTCGTGAAAAATGTAGTCATGTGGAAAAGACAATTCTTGGAGAAAAGAGAAGACTGCTGAACTATTAAAAGGTTTGTTTCCGCGAGAAGAATTTGAAACAATGCCATTATGGACACCATTAAACTTACGAAAGAAACTGACCAAGAAGTTATATTTGGCTGTAGTCAGCCAAGACATGATACACTAACTGAGAGTGAAGACAACAAAGCTGACATATTTGGTGGTGGGGTTCGAGACATGAGGTGAATTCGTTTGAAGTTAGTATAACTTTAAATGAGTCTTGTTAGGACAACCTTCAGGAGGCATTTCCATTTAATAGCAGACGAGTATTTTCATGTTTTTAGTTTTACTTTCATGTCGCACTATGAGCACAAATTCAGATAAAGCTCATTCATATGAGAGCGCTCTATTTCACCTGATTTGACCTTAATGACCGCAGTTTCGTTGCCAGCAGCTCCAAAAAGAGATGAAATCCAGAAGAATGATACCAGTTTTCTGTGAATGAAACGATTTCAAATATTACTGGACCTGGCCCAATGAATATTTGGTTTACATTACAGTCCGTGCCTACAATGCTTTCGGGAATCAGAATATATTTTACTCAGTTGGTGTGGTTGTTGTGGAGATTTAAATTTTTTTAAAGGGTCAGCTATAAGTTTGGAGGGGGTTGAATATAAGAGTTCAAGAGAAAAACTGCTGTTGCACCAACCTCATCTCATTTGGAGCCTTCAGTGAGGACTGGAGTAAGGCTACAGTAGATTACTGAATGGGATGGAAAAGCTTGTTGAAGATAAGTTGGCAGGTATCGGATTTTTCAGTGAGTTTGAATTATTACAGACTTTGGGATCAACGAATAGAAATGGTGTAATTTTCATCATAGAACTATAGCAATTTTGAATAAAGTGATGCTTAAAGTTAAAGTGAGAACATGGACCTCACTCAATATGGCCAATATTTGGTTTACATTACAGTCCGTGCCTACAGTGCTTTAGGGAATCGGAATATATTTTACTCTGTTGGTGTGATTGTTGTGGAGATTTAAATTTTTGAAAGGGTCAGCTATAAGTTTGGAGGTGGTTGAATATGAGCACACGAAAAATACTGCTGTTGCACCAGCCTTATTGCTGACAACCTTTCATTTATGGCGTCTGCCCTGAGGGCTGTGTTATCCCCAGGCAAAGATGGGAATTTAACATAACTTATGTGCAAAATTGAAAACTTCTGTATCTCGAAAAAGATGGGGAAATCGACATTTTACTATAATTTGGATTTTGGGACAAAAGAAAAAAAAGTATAGGAATCTGCATATTTATTCTTAGAGCAAAAGTCTTTTTAAAATTTGTTAAACAAGGCAAAAAACGATTGAGTTTCTATAACTTGGTAAATACTACATTTGATACGCATTCATATGTTGAATATTGTTTTAAACTTTGCATTAGATTCCGTTGAAAAACTATTTTAAACGAGAATAGTTCATTACTTGTAGTAGTTATTTTATAGTAATTAAATCATAGCCAATATTTAGACCACTATTTTGTAATTATTATTATTTTTACAGAGAACTTGAAAATTTTAAAGAAATCTATAGATGGATGACAATGATTACTGCAAATAGCCGTTTCCTTATTTTTTTATTCTTTTAAAGTTTCTTGTATATTTTAGCAGGAAAACATTGATTTTAACTTTTTAATAATGCATATTAATTTTAAAAGAAAGATGAAGAAGATACTGTTTTTATCAGCTGATTGGTTGAGAAGAAAAGGATGATTTAATCATTACTTTTAAAACTTTTAAAATTCCAATAAAGTGCCATTACATTTTATCTTGAATATTTATTGTATTTTCCTTTAAATGCTGTTCAATCACTATTGGACTGTAAGATTTTCTGTGATTTTTATTCCAAAAAATATTTTTTTCTTTGGGTAATTTTTTATTTTTTCATTATATTTACACCTTTCTATGTTTTGATTAAAGATCTTAACCAGTTTCATTTTATCTTGTAAAATTCTTAAAATATGGGGTTTCACTATTAAACTATGTTTCTTGATTTTTTGTTAATTTTAAAGTGTATTTTAAATCTATTTTTATAAAAAAAATCTTTAAAATATATTAACAAATCGAGAGCATTGAGGAGAGAGTTAACATGGAATTGGAAATTGAGCTATTTTTATGCTATTGTATCGTTATTAAATCCGTCACCACTTTGAAAATTTGTTAAAAGAATGAGCTGTAGTTTGTTAGGTAGTCAAGAAAGAATGATTTCCAAATTAAATGCTTTAACTGGGTAGAGGATGAAAGTCATTTTATAGATCTTTGTGAATTTGTAATAATAATTTCTAATTCTTTTCTTTCTTTCTTCCTTATCCTCCCCATGAATCCCTACAGATGGGGTGCGCAACATTTTAATTCCAATATCTTTATTCAGAAAAAAAATATTACATTATTAAGTTTAACACTTATAATATATAGTGCTAGTAAAATTTTAATACAATATTTAATGATATGCAATTTCAGAAAGAGGGGAGGTGCTACATGTTGCAACACAGTATTGTGCAAAAAATAATACAGGCATAGTTAAATTTAAAATACAATTATAGTACATAATAATAATAATCGCAAATATGAGGTTACATAAAATGTTTCCCAAAGTTAATAACCAAGGTATTAATGACTTATAATGTTATTGAAATAAATTGTTGTTATAGGAATAATAATGGTGTTATATTAATTAAAATAATTAGAAGCAATTTTAATAATGATAAGAACGCATCGTGGCGTAGGAGGTTGACTCACCGACTCATGCGAGAGGACGCTTGTTCAATCCTCCGCGTAGCAGTTGGAGTTTTATCTTTCTGGGGCAAGAATTAAAACGACTGCGAACACGTTGGTGGCGCTGGTTTGGGATAGCCGGCCTTAAAGTTCGATTTCCTGTAATCCCCCCGTGTTACCCTCTGAAAAGGGGATAAAGCACGTAAAGGAAGTTTTTTTTTAATAATAATAATAAACGCACTAGAAGTGAACTTGTCATATACGTAATTTTTTCCCCTCATTTTTCAAATGTATATCTTTTAGTCCTCTTCTTCCACCACAGTTCCTATCTATAGTGGTAGCTGGGTTTGGGTACCATAGAAATGCTCATTCATGCCTCGGGTACCCGGAACAAGTTTGAGTACCCTACCACATTGACCCTACCCCCATTTATGGGGAAGCAAGGAACAGATGATGATGATGATAATAATAACCAACAATAAAAATAATAATTGTAGTAATTCAAGATAATAATTCCACTAACAATGCAAGTAATTTCGGAAATAATCATACTAAGTTAGCAATAAAGGCAATAGCGATAATTATAATTATACTGTTAGCGAGGTTATTGCTATAATAATAGTAAAATTAAAATGATAGCAATAAATAAGAATCATGGTAATATATAGTCCATCTGAGGATGATTTTTGAAGAGAAAGTAACCTCGGATAATCTGAATGATTGTTATGGGGTGAGTAGGAGCTTTATATAGATTGTGTTGGACGACTTAAATGGTTGGATAGGTGATTAGGTGATCAAGAAAGGGATTGTATAACAGGTTCCACGGGGGTTGCGGGAGAAAATGAGAATGGTAGGAGATTGACCGTAGGAAAAGTATGTGTAAGTACATTCTTCGAGAGCATAAGTATACGAGAGTTGGGTTGGTAGAGATGGTATTGAAGTGGCAAGTATGATTGATTTTTTGTTGGGGAAGAAAGATGTTGAAATATATGTTGGACGTTAAATCAGTGAGGGGGTTGGGGAATGGGAATATCAGATCATCATGTTTTATTTAAGATTAAGAGTGGATGGAGAGTAGAAATATAAGGGAAGAAGTGAGAGGATTAATAACAAAAAAAGTTGTGGCACTTGGAAAATAAATCACTGAGTGCAACAAGGTAAAACAACAAATCTAGACGCAATTGAAGGAAATCTTTGTTAGCAGTTCAAGAGAAGGTGTATAAAGCAAATTGAAGTAAAAGCTTTAATAGTGTGGTGGAAATGAGGAGGTGATGGAAGCAGTTAAAAGTAAAAGAGAAGCGTGGTTGAATGTGCTAAAAAAAATGATTAGGTCTCGAAAAAAAGGTGTATGGAAATATATAAGGAGGAAAAAAGAAAGATTAAAAGTTGCATAAGTAGGAGGAAAAAAAAGAAGAGGTAAAATGAACAGTTTGGAATAAGGATGAATGGGGACTTGCAAGGGAATAAGAAGCTATTCTGGAAGAAAGTACGAAAGGTTTAGAAAGAGAGTGAAGAAAATCTTCAGAGTAATGAATTGGGATGTTACTTTCGTGATAGATGAAATGGATGTGGGGAAAGTCTGGAGGGAACACTTCGAAAATCTGGGTAACATGAGCAGTAATGAAAAGGTGATAATGAATGTGTGTGTGAATTTGATGGTGTAATAAGAAATAGCCATTTTGGGGATGAGGTAATGGATAGGGCGAGAAAGTTGAAGAATGGTAAATCTGAAGGCATAGATGGAGTTACTGGTGAAATGATCAAGAATGGAGGCGAGATGGTGATTGAATAAATTTGAAAGTTATGTAACAAAGCGTTTATGGAGGGTATAGTTCCGAGGGGTTGGAGGAGAGAAGTAATAGTACCCTTATATTAGTGTAAGTGGAACTGTATGAGCTATAGGGGAGTTAGTTTATTGAGTGTTGTAGGGAAGATATATGCTGGTATTTTGGTTGAAAGAGTACGTCGAGTGGCTGAAGGAGTGATTGGTGAAGAACAAGGTGCATTTAGAAGTGGTAGAGGATGTGTGGATCAAATTATACAATGAAACAAATAAGAGAAGAAGAATAAATTATATTTAGGTTTTATGGACTTGCAATAGGCGTATGACAGGATTAATCGGAAAGCTCTATGGCAGTACGTGTTAGTGATATATGGTGTTGGTGGTAGGCTTCTGAATGGAATCAAAATTATGTATGGCAATTGTGAAACGTGTGTAAGAATAAATGGAGTTGAAAATGATTGGTTTAATATTAATAGTAGAGTTAGTGAGACAGGGATGTGCTTAGTTTCCTTGGTTATTTAATTTGTATATGGGTGGGGCAATGAAAGAATTAGAGGCAGGGGCAGGTGTTAGAATGATGGAGAACGGAAGAGATTATTGGTAGAGGGGTTATGGCAGGGTATGTAAGAGGAGGGATTGCAAAGTAAATGTAGATAAGAGTAAGTGACGAGAGTCCGCGGTGTTAAGTCATGATTGATAGTGAACATTTAGAACAAGTATCGGTGTTTAAATATTTAGGATATATATGCTAGATGAAAATGGAACGGATCATACAGCTGCAGAGTGTAGATAGGAAAGTTGTGAATGTTTGGATTGTGCCTGGTGCAATTAAATCCCTGGTGGATACAAAGTCACTAAGTCTCGAGTTCCCTAGGGTTTTGCATGAGGGTATGTTGTCAACGGTGTTAATGTATAGTTGTGGAATAAGGTATAGATCTAAGGTACAATCTGCTCACATGGACAATCTTGGGACGTGTTAGGCTCGAGAAGAATTGATAACATAAGAAATGAACTCCTGAGTAATTTAAACGAGTGTACGTGCTTTACGATGGTTTGGTCATATGGAAAGAATGGATGATAGTCGGTTGGTTAAGTGGATGTATATTGGTGAGTGTGCTGGGAATCGACAGGCTGAGATAAGAAGTAAAACTAGATCGAGTTAGTATAAAGGAATGTCAGAAGGAAAGTAATTTGAGTTTGGAAGATGCGAGAAGAAATTAGTAAATAGTAAATGTGAATTGCGCGGTTTTGTGAGTGGATGTGGTTGTGGGCCTGTCCCAGGAGATGAACCCCAAATTGACAGGATACTACAGTGAAGGTGTTTCGCAATCTTGAAAATTCCTAGGGTGGATTTTCTTTTAACTGTGGTGATCTCTCACTTAAGGGTATGGAGGGGATTGTAGGGGGCTTTCCTTTTAACTTTATGTTCTTCTACTAAGCTATTCTATTTTCAGTGCATATTACTCACCCCTAACCCACATCATTGGGAGGAGAAAGGATGATAAAGAAAAAAAAAAAAAATAATAATAATAATAATAATAATAATAAGTAAATAAATTTGTTTTTTTTTTAATTATCTGTCAGTAAAATGTATCTGAAGGAAAGGAATGTAAATTTAACTCGAGCTAGAAGATTGGTGCATATAGTAGAATGGTGGGGTTTTGTGAGGGGGGTATGATTGTGAGCCTGACCCAGGGGATGAACCCTGACATTTACAAGATTTGGATTTTGGCTGCGACTCACTAGCAGCACTAATAAGCGTATGAATGTGAGAGAGCTTTCTTTTCAACTTAAGTCATGTTTCTCTACTTAATTACTCTGCCTCCGGTGCATGTTGCGTAACCCACCCACAATCTGTGGATTTCTATGGGAGAATAAAGAAAGAAAATTTTAGAGGTAGGCTCGTCAAATTTCCTATAGCTTTTGATGTCCTTTAAAAATTTAGCGAATGGCTTGAAGCAGCAATTTATCGACCCATTGTAAAAATGCCGATATAAAGAAAAATATTGATAATCGATATTTAAAAAAAATATCATTGCCCTCAATACTATCGGTCAAAAAGTATCGATATATTAGGTTTAAAAAATATCGTTTATATATAAGGCGTTTTCGATTTTGCACTTTTGCTAACGAAATTTAGGAAAAGGCTAAAAAGTCGTTCGTTTATGTTAATTTTAGCACAAATTTAGTAAAATGCTAACGAAACGTTAGTAATTTCCTAAATTCTGTTAGGTTGCTCTTTCCCGTGCTTACTGAATTTTAGGAAAATGCTAACGAAAAAATGTAAACAAATAAGATTGCGGCGTAGTAGTTCGTTGATTTGATGAATGTTTCATTCATGAAATTAGCTTTAAATCTAATTTCTTCCAAATCGATAAACTCCATCACAGTAGTTGATCAATTATTTGTAATAAAAACCATTTGTTATTTTTTTTATTTTTGTTTATTCCAAAACCACGTGCTCCATTAGAACAGCTGATCAAAATTTTTGTAAACAATCGGTCGATTATGCCCGAAATTCGTGCTAAAACTGAGCTGCGTTTCCCGAAGCCCGACTGCAACCCGGGCGGGCACACAGGCGCATATGCATCGTTTCCCGAGCCCGCTTGCGCACTTCTACGTCACGCAAACGTCACAGTCAGGCGCCCGTTGTTAAATCCTCGAATTCGGGAATTAGTAAACGGCGGCTGCTGGTTGATACTTTGTTTACAAACAAATTTTTACAAACATGTGTCGGAAATGGCTTCTGCCAAAAGTTTTTAATATTTTAGTTAACTTTTATATTAAGGATTCTAATATATCGTATTATTTCATAAAATAGATAAATATAAGTATAAGAGTATTGTTTACAATTGTCAGCTGATCCGACGGGCGCGCTCGGCCGTTTCCAGGTACCCAAATTTCCTGTTCTCTGATTGGTTAATGTAATTTTTTCAATTCGAAGCGTTTGAGTCGATTTTGCACACGGGCTGCACTCGGGCTTCGGGAAACGCAGCTCTGGATTAGCATTTCTTATCCAGCGCTAGCACAAATGCAAAAACGAAAACTGCTTTAATCGACATTTTTCGATACTATCGAAAAAAATATTAATATCGATATATATCGGTCCTCTTGCGGCATCCCTACATTGGGCATCCTTAATAGGGATGCCGATATATCAAAAAAATATCGATATATCGATATATCGATATTTTTAAAAATATCAAATTGCTCTAATATCAGTAATAATATCGATATATCGGTTAAAAAATATCTTATATATATATATATATATATATATATATATATATATATATATATATATATATATATATATATATATATATATATATATATATATATATATATATATATATATATATATATATATATATATATATATATATATATATATATATATATATATATATATATATATATATATATATATATATATATATATATATATATATATATATATGTCTTAGCGTTTTATAGATTACAAATATCTAAAACTGCGATAGTTACATAGAAAACTGAATATATTTTTTGAATTCAGCGATCATTTTAATGCCGGCAAAGGAAAAAATTTATTAATTATTAATAAAATAATTAAAATTATTAATAAATTGATTAGAATAATACGGCTGAATAGCATCTTACGCCTGGCATTTTGGTACCTCTTGTAGCGAGACTCCTCCCTCCTGCTGGCTGCAAGACAGCGTGAGAAAAAAAAAAAATTTTTTACTTTTTAATTGTGAATGAAAAACATTTTTTCATGTTTTCGGTATATATATATATATATATATATATATATATATTATATATATATAGATATTATTGCAGTTATATATATATATATATATATATATATATATATATATATATATATATATATATATATATATATATATATATATATATATATATATATATATATATATATTATATATATATATATATATATATATATATATATATATATATATATATATATATATATATATATATATATATATATATATATACGTTAGGTTACTTAGGTTAAGGTTAGGTAAGGTTAGGTTGTTAGGTCAGGTTAGGTTAGGTTTGGTTAATAACATTTTTCTTCTTTGGACAATTGTAGCCTTTCCACTCATCTGTTATAATTGTTGTTTTTGGCTTTATGTATGTCTCTATTACTTTCAATACCATTTAACTAATCCTGCTCATTACTGGTACTAAAAACATTTACCTGATCCTCTTTCTATACCTCCTATGACCAATCGACTTTTCAACATTCGTCATCTTTTATAATTTCGTTTACCAAAAACTGCATCTCAATTGAAACTTATCGTACACTATATCATATTTATTATTATATACTTTTTTTTATCGCCCTTCATTGTATTTCTTCTTCATTTTCCTGCATTAAAATGTTCGCTGATTTCAAAAATGTATTCAGTTTTTATGTAGCTACCGTAGGTTTTTAGATACAGGTGTCAGCTATTCGGGACCCTCACCATATATATATATATATATATATATATATATATATATATATATATATATATATATATATATATATATATATATATATATATATATATGGACATTTATAAGTGGTTGACTCCGTTAATATTAGGTTAGGTTAATTTAGGTTAAGTTTGGTTAGGTTAGGTTAAGTTAGGTTAGGTTAGGTTAGGTTGGGTTAGGTTAGGTTAGGTTACCCAAAAATTTAATGTATTTACCCTAAAATTATTAAAATAACGATACATTAATTATTGATTTTCTCTCCTGGAGTCAACCACTTATAAATAGCCATATATATATATAGAAAGATATATATATATATATATATATATATATATATATATATATATATATATATATATATATATATATATATATATATATATATATATATATATATATATATATATATATATATATATATATATATATATTCAAAGTAAACACTAATCATGGCCCTGAATTAGCAGTGGAGGTGATTTTACAGAGGGAATAAAGCTTCGAGTAAAGTAGAAAATCTTCGCATATAAACTTAAACATTTCTAATTTCAGATTAAATTAAAATTTAATTAAAGATTTAACCAATTAACATCAAAACTAGTATCCTGTATTATATAGGATACCTTCATTACTTTTTATAAATAGCTAATTTGAAAAGTAAAATGCGCAATATGTATATTTTATGAAAATTGTTCTTCCGCTATAGGCCTTTACTTCTTCTCTTGTATGATCATCTGACCTCCTTCAATCCTCCTGCTGAGTCAGACAAAATGTCTCCATCATCCAAACGCGCTTGAAAAAACACACATTTTGCTTAAATGTTATTTTTATGAATAAAGAAAACTGCTCAAAATTTCTAGAAGTAAAAAAAAATATATCGTTGATTCTTTACTGAAATTAAAATATCGATATATCGGCTGAAAAAATATCATCGATATTTTTTCGATACTATCGAAAAAAATATCAATATCGATATATATCGGTCCTCTTGCGGCATCCCTAATCCTTAACTCATTAAATACTTCAAATATTACAGCATAGATTAATTAATGTTGTATACACTTTTGATTAAGGCACATATAATTAATTGCAAGCTGTTGCCTGTTGCATTGAATAGCAGCATTGTAGAGAAATTTTATATGATTTATACCATGTCTTATACTATGGATAGCCATGAATATTTTTTAGGTTGAACATCAGTTTCAAGATAATTCACTCTACAAAACATTTGAGGTTTTTGAAGAAGGTTCAATGTCTTGATCCTTTTCAAGCTCCTCTAAAGCTTCAACAATTTCTTTAAAAAAAACTCTAAATCTTAACAATCCTTCGAAACTTTTGACCCACTTTGTTCCACATATTTGTGTTAGTTTTATCCATTTTGTATACAGAAATTTTTTCATTGTGCCTGTAAATTTTCTAATGCGTTGTACTCCACATGAATGTGAACATCAATAAATATACAATGCCGTTGGATATTTTCAACAGCTTGAATACCTCTAAAACTTTTCGCCATTGCTGCTGCACCATCATATCATTCTCCAATCAGACAGTCAATATTTATTTCAACCCTCATAGTATTGCCTTTGCTCAAGATGTGTTTCTAGAGCAACTGAACCTAACTACGGTAATTGTTACCCAGAGGGTTGTCACCCCGATTTTTATGAAAATCACAGGATATACTCTAAAAAAATAATAAAGAATGGTGAAAACGAAAATCGTCGCTCTCCTTAGGAAAAAAAGTTACAGCCTCTCAAAGTTGTAAAAAATCCCATAGGATTTGTTATTAAAAAAAAACCAAAAATTTTTTTTTTTGAAAATCACAGGATATATTCTAAAAATAATAATGAAGAATAGTGAAAAGCAAAATTGCAAGTCTTTTAGGAAAAGCTACAGTCGCAAAGCTAAAATTTTCCCATAGACTTTCTTATAATAAAAATTAGTGGGCCTCGTGCTCGTTTTAGGGCCATCCTAGTTCAGGTTATGATAAGATTTGTTAATTCTACATAGATTTTCTCTGTGTATACCTAACAAAACTTATCATAACCTGACTTAGAGGGCCTAGAAATGAGACCTAACCTGATCGAGCAGTGTGAAGTCTATCGATTTTACCCTTAGCCTAGAAGCTATAACTTCTTCCTAAAGAGAGCGACAATTTTGTTTTCATTATTCTTCATTATTATTTTTTTAGAGTATATCCTGTGATTTTCATAAAAATCGGGGGCGACAACCCTCTGGGTAACAATTACCCTAACTACTAATCACGAACCGCAAATATTTTCCTTATTTCTATTAATAATATATAGCGTCGGGCGGGGTGACGCGGACCACTTTTAGAGGTATAACTTGGTCTCCGACTCTCCCTAATGCACTTTTTGGAAATTTTTTTTTGTAAATCACGGCCCTATAGTCGGGCATAAGCACACAAAAATAATAATGTAATTTAATAATAAAAGTTTTATTAAAGTTTGAATAACGCCGAGTCAGCCTGACCGTGGAGGGTGAAGCGGACCACCATTGAGGGGTGACTCGGACCATCTGTTTAAATTCGTCTTTTACGTATAATTTCAATTTTATATTTTAATTTTTACTTAATATATAATTATTTATCATATTAAAATTCGTAATAAGTAATAAAAATATCAATAATGATAAATAAAATACTAATATAAAATAAGGTGGTCCGATTCACCCTCCGCCCGGGGTAAGTTCTGACACTTTTTGAACTCGTTTTTTATTAAAATTTCATTTTTTAAAAAAATTTTCACTTAATATAAGTAACTTTTATTACATTTAAATTAATTATAATGTAATAAAAATGTCAATAATACGTAAAATACGAAAATAATGGTGGTCCTGAGCCACCCCCATCAATTTACGGCGGTGAATCGACCAAGTTAGGCCCCTGCTTGCCACTAATACTCAAGCTAGACTCAAAATTCCCATTTCTTTGCCAGTTTTAAGTTAACATACCAGTGTATCCGAAAAATAATTGCAAATCGATCCACAATTTTTCATTTTATAACTAAGTTAAAAAACTCACATTTTTCAAAAAGTGAAATTCTATTTAAGGACATTTTGTACCCCCACTTAACATTTTTTAGGGAATATAAAACTTTCTAGAATTAAATATGGTCTAAAAAAAACTGTTTTACTCACAGCTGTACAAATGAGCTTAAAAAATTTTTTTTTTTATTATTTTTATTTATGAGTGGACCGAATCACCTCCTAAAGAGGCGGCCTGGTCACCCGCCTCGACCCGCTATATACTAATTTTAATTTGCTTTCATTATTTCCTATAAATTAAAGTTAAAGGACTCAAGACATCAAAAGATTTTGATAGCTTAATAATGTGGTGTGGTATGTAACCATATAATTCAAGAAAGTTTTTTTTTTTTTTTATATATATTTATAGAGAATAGATTATAATAAATTTTTAGAACTGATTTTTGAAAAATGTTCTTCTATTGATTATTTTGAAGACCTAATTTAATCCTTATTATGCAATTCTCTAATTACAGTATTTATTTATTTTATTATTATTTATTATTACATTTTATTAAATATGATTTATGTTTTAACACTTTATTTATGTCAAATTACTTTTGTGTTATTATTATTATTATTATTATTATTATTATTATTATTATTATTAATTATTATTATAATTATTATTATTATTATTATTATATTATTATTATTATTATTATTATTATTATTATTATTATTATTATTATTATTTATTAAGAGAGAGAAACTTTAATATGAAATAATTTGAATAGTTGACACCTAAATTGATCATTATAAATATATAAGCTTATTTAGGACTATATATATATATATATATATATATATATATATATTATATATATATATATATATATATATATATATATATATATATATATATATATATATATATATATATATATATATATATATATATATATGGCAAAACTTAAGTTTCTGTCTGACCTTCGATTTTGATATATCGATAATATATCGATACCGATATCATCTGATATATATATATATATATATATATATATATATATATATATATATATATATATATATATATATATATATATATATATATATATTATATATATATATATATATATTTGTTTTTCACATAAATGGTTTCTTATTTTCCGATAGTTTATCCAATGAACTAAATATTTTGTTTATTTTTACCTTGTTTTGTAAATTAAAACACGAAAAAAAGAAGAATTAATATTTCTGAAAAATGAGCTTCACTGATTTATATTTATATATATATATATATATATATATATATATATATATATATATATATATATATATATATATATATATATATATATATATATATATATATATATATATATATATATATATATATATATATATATATATATGGTGATATTTGGTTTAAAACCACCAACTATCATCGATTCATATCTCAAAAACTATAGCTACAGGGAAAGGAATACATTGTTGGAATCCTGGAAATTTTATTGCGGAAACTGTAAAAAATCATCTCAAAAACTACAGAAGCAGCTGAAAGAATACATGAATCCTTTGTAAAATTGTAGTTGGGAAAATGTAAAAAATAATAAATAAATAAAGAATAAAGCTATTTTTTTTTAGGAGTAGGGGACAATATATATATATATATATTATTTGTAAAGGTATTTATACTACAATGTAGGGGCTCGAGCCTGACGGGAACACAGTGGGGGATCGCCATACCCTCGTAGGAGTGGGCGGAGGAACCCCGCCACACCCAAATACCAAAGAGCCGGGGTTCCGGAGACCCTCCCCGGGAGGGGGGAATTAGTCCCCGTAGTTCCCCGGAAGGCCGAGACCCCCACTCCTGCCATCGGTGCGGCATACCCTTGGGGTATTCTTTAAAAAAAAAATTTAATAGAGTCTATTTTATTTTTAAACTAGTAACCAATAAAAGGTCTCTAAATAGGCTCTCTAATCATATTACTAAAATTATTAACAATAATATTTTTTATTTTTTATTTTATTTTCCTTTTCTTATAGTTTTCATTTTCGCTGTAGCTATTGTAGTTTTTGAGATATATATTTTTAAAAAAAATTTTTTTTTTTTTTTATTTTTACATTTTCCTCGCACTAAAATTGGACCAGCATTCCAGCAATGTATTCCTTTCCCTGTAGCTATTAGTTTTTGAGATATGATTGTGGCTTTTAAATATTGATACCATAAGATATTTGAAGCATTATATTTTCCAATAAAGAAAAGTAACTATTTAGGAACTTTTTGTGCTAAAAACCCATGCTAGGACCAAATCTGATACAACATCAATGACACAGCATTTGGCGATAATTATTGCAGGTAAATTTAAATCAAAGTTGCTTGAAACCAGCGAAATCGCTCAAAAAGAACATACTTGCTACGAAAGATAATAAATATCTTAAAGGGAAAATGGAAACAATTGGAATGAATAAAAAACTTGTATTACATAATCCCTGGCCTAGGCTAAGCTAGATATAAGCTTGTTAAAATTTTTAACTTGTTCTAAAGATAGTAGTTTATTTCTTTTTAGGCTTTGGTGATAGTTAAACTGTAGTTGGTAAAATAATAGGTACAGGTTAGTAAGCTAATAATAAATAAAGTATGTATGCTCTGTGTGATATCTGTGGGACTGTAAGAGAATACTGAATAGCTGCCCTGTTTGTGTTTTAAATGCAGAGAATGTGTTGTTAAGGAAGGAGATTGCAAGACTGAGTGAAAATATGAATGGATTGAAAGAAGAAGTATTTGAGTTGAGAAAGGTAGTTGAAAAAGTTAGTAGGGATGCCGAGGCGAGGAGGGAGCGGGATATAGGGGTAGATAGGAATAGTGATTCACCTAGGCAGGAAGATGAGGGGGAAAAGGATAAAGTAGTTAAAAATAGGTCTGCAGATAAATATAGAGTTACAGGAATTAGAAATAATAGTTTAAAGATGAGGATCTCGAAAGTCAATCAGCCTGTGACCATCAGTAACAGGTTTGACTGTCTTCCAGATGGGGAGGGATCAGTGAGTGCCAATGGTAATGTTGAGTTTTCTAAAGGGAAGACTGATACATTGATAATTGGAGACTCTATGACACGATACCTAGATAGGACTTTTCAAAGTAAGAATAATAAGAAACGAATGAGAGTATGTTATCCAGGTGCCAGAGTGAGTGATATCGTGGATAGGATAGATAGAGATTGATTCTACAAATGTTGATTCAGATGTGATTGTGCATGGGGTAAAAATGATATAGGACATAGAAGGTCAGAAGAATTAATAGCAGATTATAGGAGATTGATTCTCAGAAGATGAAAGTTAGTGGAAGAAGGTGCATGATTTCTGGGATTTTACTAGGTTAGTGGAAGGTCAGAATGGGGTGAGTAGGGGCTTTAGGTGTAAATGAAAGGATTAGGAATTTATGTTTTTCAGAAAATATTAGTTTTTTTTGGATTTGTGGAGAGAGTTTCTGGATAGGGATCTTTTTGCAGCGGATGGAGTTTTGAGTCGTAAAGGTGTTGGGCTTTTCAGCACCAGTTTGGAGACTTGTTTAAAAACTAAGTAAAGTTGGGGGTGATGGGCCAAATCGGGATACAAATAATAGCAATGGTAACGGTTATAGTGGTGATATGAATGAAACTAGTGTTGTTACAGACTCAAATAAGGAAGATAGCAAAAAAAATAGCAGCATTAATATCAAATGCTTTTACACAAATGCTGTCATAGCCTTAGAAATAAAAAAGATGAGCTTGATTAGTTATACCATAAATGAGAATCTTGACATTATTTGGCATAACTGAGGCATGGGTTAATAAAGAATTATATGGAGACTCCTTTCAGGAATATGAAATAGATGGATATTCACTTTATTTATACCGGCATAGAGGAAAGAACGGTGGGGGTGTGGCACTTTATATTAAAAGCAATATTCAGTCTGTATTAATGACTGACTTTAAAACTAATCATGATATTGAATTGGTGTGGATATCCCTATGTTCAATAAATCATATAGAATAGGGGCATTTTATAGACTCCTCCTGGCCAGAGTCAAGAATTAGACTCAGAAATTGTAAAGAAATTGAGACAGCATGCCAGTAAAGAAAAAGGTATAGTCATAATGGGTGATTTAATTTTCCCTGGCATTCAATGGGATTCCTTGTTTAATACGGGACTATAGTAGTTCAGTATTTATAAATTGTATCCTATAGATAACTTTTTTGAGCCAGATGGTCCATGAACCCACAAGACACTATGCACTATTAGACTTAATATTAACTAACGATGAAAGTATGGTGGATGAGGTTAGAGTTGAGGAGAATTTAGGACTCAGTGACCATAATATAATTAGATTTAATATAAATGTGATATCTGGGCCCAAATTGCAAGTTAATAAGGAAAGGATCTTAGATTTCCAAAATGGTGATTTTACCAAATTACGAGATATGCTTAGTATAACTGACTGGGATAAAGAGTTTAAAGACCAAAACTGTTTTATCATGTGGGAACATTTTAAACAAATTTTAATGAATATTCAGTCAGTATGTTTTAAAGATAAACCCATTAGGGGGGCGAAGAGAAAACCTGTTTGGTGGAATAGAGAGATAAGAGAGAAAATTAATGAAAAGCGTAGATGTTTTAAAATATTCAAGGGTAGTAATAGGGAAGATGATTTAGAAAATTATAGGAAAAATAGAAACGATCTTAACCAGTCAATAAGAAAGGCAAAGAGAGAGGCAGAAATTAATTTAGCAAGGAATAGTAATAAGAATCTGAAGAAGTTTTTTAGCTTTATAAATTTAAAAGTAAGAATAGGACAATTGGTCCAATTAAAATTGATCAAAATTTAGTGAGTTCAGATAAGGAGTTGGTCAACATTTTCAATGCTTATTTTGCTTCAGTGTTTACTGAGGAAAGATTAGATAATAGTTTGGAGACTAATAGTTCTTGTATGCATGTAACAAATAGACTTACAGAATTTGAATTTGACGTAAAAGATATTAAACGCTTATTAGACCATATTGATCCAGGTAAAGCTGCAGGGCCTGATGGGATATATGGTAGAATTCTGAAAGAGGGTAGTATCAGCATTGCAAAGGCACTGTATTTGATTTTTAAGCGATCTATAACATTTGGTGAGGTACCAGATGACTGGAAAACAGCATATGTTGTGCCTATTTATAAGAAAGGTAGTAAGGAAGATTTGGGAAATTATAGGCCAGTTAGCTTAACATCTCTGGTTGTAAAGGTCATATAGAGAAATATTTAGAAGATAACAAGGTATTGTATGACTCCCAGCACGGTTTCAGAAAGGGTAGGTCATGTCAGACAAACCTTTTAGAATTTATGGAATACATTAGACTGCATTGACCGAGGAGATCCAGTTGATATTGTATATTTAGACTTTAGTAAAGCTTTTGATAAGGTTCCCCACATAAGGCTGATGAAAAAGTTATTGCAATGTGGTATAGGTGGAGTGGTACATGGTTGGATTAAAGAGTGGCTGGGGAAATAGAAAACAGTGTGTACAACTAAAGGGTAATGTCAGCATTGGAATAGTGAAGAGTGGTGTCCCACAGGGTTCAGTGCTGGGGCCACTATTGTTCCTCATATATATATAAATGATTTAGATCAGGGACTTAAATGCAAGGTTTCTAAGTTTGCAGATGATACTAAAGTGGCCACCTCAGTTAGGAATAGTAAAGGATGCATAAAGATTCAAAATGATCTTGATAAACTTCTTGGGTGGGCAGATAAGTGGCAAATGAATTTTAATAGTAAAATTTGTAAGGTTCTTCACCTAGGTTACTCAAACAAAGTTTTAACTACGATATGGATGGGCTTGAGTCTGTGACCGAGAAATGATGTTGGTGATTATAAGCAGTAATTTGAAAGTAGCTAATCAATGTTTGGAAGCTAGAAATAAAGCTAATAAGATGCTGGGCATAATAAATCGCAATGTTGTTTACAAGAGCAAGGAAGTAATAAGTAAACTGTATAATAGCTATGTTAGGCCAGTAATAGAGTATTGTGCACAAGTTTGGGCCCCTTATTTAAAGAAAGACTTAGATATGCTAGAGAGAGTGCAACGTAGAGCAACAAGGATGATTTCTGGGTTTGAGGGTAAGAGCTATGAGGAGAGGCTGAAGGAGTTAGGAATGTTTTCTGTAGAAAGGCGATTTCTCAGAGGGGACATGATACAAGTCTACAAAATATTTACATCTATTGATAATACAGAGATCAATAAATTTTTCATAGTAGAACATGGACAGGTGACCAGGGGCATAATAAGAAAATTAAGAAGAAAGCATGCCATCTTGATATAAGAAAGCATGCATTCAGTAATAGGGTTGTTAAATTTTGGAATAGTCTGCCAGAGGAGGTTGTTGAGTGTGACTGACACAACATTTAAGAAACGGCAGATCTGCTTATGGATGTAAGGTATCATATATAATATATTGACAAAGCCAAATTGCGGGTTTTTAGTTATAGCAGTTATTGTTAGATGGCATGTGTGACCATAACTTAGTTATTACTGCATGTGGATGGTTTGGGTATCATATTTATATATCATTAGTTTTGATTATGCCGATTTGTAGTTACAACAAATTGACAAGCCCTAGGGTGCTTTGTGGATTTGCATGAGCATGTTTGGGTAGTGGGTTGACTGGGACAGTCTCGATAGGCCCATGTGGCTTTTTACTGTCTCTATATTCCTAATGTATCCTAATGTAACATCAATGACACAGCATTTGGCGATAATTATTGCAGGTAAATTTAAATCAAAGTTGCTTGAAACCAGCGAAACCGCTCAAAAAGAACATACTTGCTACGAAAGATAATAAATATCTTAAAGGGAAAATGGAAACAATTGGAATGAATAAAAAACTTGTCTTACATACAAAGTAAGTGATAATTTGTTAAGGACATTTAAAACAAAGTGAAATAGAAAAGTCTAAGTAGCATCGAAATAAAATTTAAATTTTTATATTAAACTAATAACTTTTAATTATGCTTTACAAACTTTAGTTACACAAGTCAAATTTAAAAGGAAATAAATTGCCATAGCCTAATTTTTGTACGCTTAGTGTGAAGTGAAAAAAATATATATATCAATTCTTTTTATTTTTTTCCATTATATTTAAAAAAATTTTTCCAAATGATTCGTATATTTTCAAAAATGATTAGTATCGTTTTCATAGTGCGTAGATCAAATACTAAATATTAAATATATATATATATATATATATATATATATATATATATATATATATATATATATATATATATATATATATATATATATATATATATATATATATATATATATATATATATATATAATGAAATCTTTGTGTACCTAACAAAACTTTATCCTAACCTTAACTTAAAGCCGTACAGTACGTACTTCTATCTAGACGGATCAGTCGTTGTCAGACCTAGACTCAACTCTAGATTGATTGTCATTGTCAAACCTAGACCTAGTGTGTACCTAACCAAACCTATCATAACCTACACTTAAAAGCCGTACAGCACGACTCTATCTAGACGGATTGTCGTTGCCTAAAACTCTAGACCTAACCTTAGATGGATTGTCATTGCCCCAAGACCTACGCCTAACCTAGATGGATTGTCGCTGTTTAAAACCTAGACCCCAACCTAGATAGTTCTTTGGTTTAACTTAAATATTATAATATTAAAGTTTAAAAAATAAACAACTTACCATTTAGGGATAATTTCTTGCTATTGCTTCCAGGAATTTTTCCAATCTTTCATCTTTAGCATGCTTTCTTGTCCACATAAATAAGGCCAAATAGCCAACTAGATGATGTTTCCTTCGGCCTCGTTTTGGTATATTTAGTTTGACCTACAAAATTAAAAAAAGGTTTTAACACATCACCTATAATATTGGAAATTTTTTTAACACAATTATTGTTATTGTTTACCTGAGCCCATGTACTTTCTATAGTATTTGTGTGAGTTCCTGTCTCCTTTTCAACAAAACTGATGGAGTGATTCACAGTTAGGTGCTTGTAATGCATATCTTCCAAATCCTTATAGCCTTTCCATGCATCTGACAAAATAGTTGTGCCAACCTCTATGTTTTCCTCAATAAGGGAACGCAACGTTTCACTATCCCGCTTTTCAACTGGGATCAGAAAACATTCTCCCGTGCCTCTTTCGACTCCTCCAAACACCCACTGACTTGCCACATACCTTCCTCTATGATATTTCCTTTTAGCAAACATTGATTCATCAACCTCTATGACCTTCCCAACGCCACCTATTTTCTTAGAATTATTGAAACATTCTTCAATACAAACGTCCCGGCAAAAATTGAACCAATCTATTACTGTTGGTTCACTAACATTTAAATAAGTTACTACCCTGCTAACTGTTTCATTATGTACAAAAAAATACATAATCAATAGAGCATCACTATATGATATTCTAATATTTGCAAAAAAATAATCTTTTGGAGAAACTGTATACTTTGACCCACAATTCTTACTATTACAATAAAAATAAAACTTTGCTCCTCTTTTAGTAATTTCGCACTGTATGTTACACTTTTCACAAAGCTTTTTCTCTAGTATTACTGAAAAATGTTGCAGTAGAGCTAAAATTGTAAAATCGTTTTCACATATTTCGAACAAATCTTTCAAATTCATATTTGGAAATAAATACGGAACACAACTTATATCGACTTATTCGAACAAAGCATAAAAATTTATGACGTATTATATTTCAAATATATATATATTTTACTGTTCCAATAATATTTTTTATTCCCAAATAGCTTTATATATATATATATATATATATATATATATATATATATATATATATATATATATATATATATATATATATATATATATATATATATATTATATATATATATATATATATATATATATATATATATATATATATATATATTAGATAGAATGGTGCTGATATATGATGGATATATCGAAATCGAAGGTCAGACAGAAACTTAAGTATAGCCATATATATATATATATATATAAGTTATATATAGTTATATATAGTTATATATATATATATATATATATATATATATATATATATATATATATATATATATATATATAGCACGATATTTATATTTTCTCTAGATTATATTTTTTATTTATTTAAGAAATAAAATGGTAGTCTCTAATTTTTTTCTTAAAGTTTTTATTTTCGTAAAATCTGTTATATTTATATTAAGAAAAAATTTTTTTTTTTTTTGCTGCAAAGCAACTGGTCCCTTAATCTAACCTTGATGCTAGCAGGAAACTTGAATAATGAAACTCCAGGACAGTCTTGATAGGCCCATGTGGCTTACTATATATATATATATATATATATATATATATATATATATATATATATATATATATATATATATATATATATATATATATATATATATATATATATATATATATATATATATATATATATATATATATATATATATTATATATATATATATATATTAGAGGTGTACCGGAATTCCGGTCCGGCCGGAATTTGACATTTTTTTCCGGTTCCGGCCGGAACCGGAATTACTTTCCTTAATTAACTTTCCTTAAACACTTTTGAAAATATTGCTGAATTGTGGTGAAGTAAAAGAAAAACTGTTCATCAGTATTGGGCAATATTTTTAAACGTTTTTCCTCAAAAATATTTCCTGCTTTTGAAAATGAAAATAATTTCTCTAAATATATGGAGGAGACTGGAAAGGAGAGTAATGTTTGGGCTAGTACTTCTATATTTGGGAATTTAGCTTTGTTCACTTTCCACCAATTAAGGAATTCTTCTTTTCCCAGATTAGAAATTGATTTTTCTAAAAATTCAATTTCTTTAAGAATTTCACCTTTTGAAGAGCCACTGATTTTTCTTTTTTTCCTTTTTACACTAACTGACTCGCTGTCACTTTCACTTTCTTCAAACTTATAAAAACTAAGTAACTTTGCAGTAATTTCTTCTCTTAATGCTCCTGATGATTTTGAGGTACTTGGCAAATCTAAGTTTATTGTAGATAATGCTCATTTCTGAAAATGACTCATCGCCTGAACCTTCTTCTGTACTGCTACTACTATTATCACTTTCTACCTTCAATTATTTGCCTATTTCTTCAAGCATCCATTTTCTACTCAATTCTCTTATTTCATTAGAAAATAAAGTCAGTTAGTATCTTGGGTCTACTACAGTATTTAAAACAATTATCTTGTTGATATATGCCTATTGATCCTTTCTCTTCCTTTTTATTCATAAATCTAAACTCTAATGCCTTCTTCAGCTCTTTTTTATTCTCTGCTGTCATCCTCAGAGTTTGAGAGATATGCTGGAGAGCTCAAATATGTAGAATAATTGATGATATAATTGATTTTGCCTTATAGTTTCCGTAACCATGAGAAATGGTTGCAAAACTCTTAGAATTTTTTCAATTATTTGCCATTTATTAGCAGTCAAAGCTTAAATGATTGATTGTTCTATAATATAAACTTGCAGAGGTCTTTTCAAACATTCAATTCTTTCTAGAATCAAATATGTGCTATTCTACCTTGTATTAACATCTTGAATTGGCATAAGTGGGCTTGCAAGATGTGGATCCAAGTCTCTTTGTATTCTTTTAAGTTAATTACAGCTCAAAAACTGGAATGATTGAAATGTGTACAAATATTCCTACATTTCTTAATTAAATCACACTGTTCTTTGAGAAAATAAGGCATCTTTAATAAATTATAGTTTATGAATAAAACAAGAAAAACTTGTGTATCCTGCTAAATCAGTTCCAAGTTTCATGTTATATGCTCCATCTCGAAGGATCAAATGGATCATGTTAGGAGGAATTTCCCAATTATTCATCGTAATCAAAACTCATAGTGATTTTAATTCCAGAATGAGAACCTGGGAATACTTGCAATGGAGTACACAGTCCATTTTTTCAAACTCGCTGGTGTCAGAGTGCAGTTAAAGAAATAAATGAGTCGCTTGAATTATTTAGCCTCTATATATCTGTAGTGTAAATTATATCTGATAAGCCTAGATAACTTCGAATACTGCTGATCTCACTTTACTGTATGAAGTTCGTAACATTTTCTCTATACAAAATATTTTCTACTAGAATAAGAGGATATTTTGGTTGAAGATGGGCAATAAGTCTATGTTCCTTTTCTTCTGTGACTGTGAATGGTCGGTTACTCATTGCGATAAAATTCATTATTTTCAGATTTGGGGCATTGATATGCCAAATCTTTTGGGGAGAAACTCTCCTCAAAACTCACTTATTTTGGCTTGGATCTATTGCTCTTTTGTGGTTTCCCTTGTTCTAGAAAATACAAGACTCTCCCTTTACTATTAAAATTTTGACTTGCAGATATTCTCTTCAATGATGATTTTCCACATGTTCATGAAGTGGCTTGTACTAAATATAAGATTTATGTTGAAAGTTTTATAAAATATATTTTTTTACATTTCTTTATATATAGTTAAAGGAAAGTTGACAAGAAATTCCCCGGCCGGAATTTTTTTGTGATTCCGGCTAATTAAACCGGCCGGAACTAGCAAATTTCAGTTCCTGCACACCCTAATATATACGGTATATATATATATATATATTTATTATATAGTGTATATATATAAAGATATATAGCTATATGTATATATATATATATATATATATATATATATATATATATATTATATATATATATATATATATATATATATATATATATATATATATATATATATATATATATATATATATATATATATATATATATATATTATTATTCAGATATATATATATATATATATATATTATATATATATATATATATATATATATATATATATATATATATAAAGATATATATATATATATATATATATATATATATATATATATATATATATATATATATATATATATATATATATATATATATTTTGATATATATTTGGGTTTAACACAGAATTGAAAATACATGTAAATATTTATTTAGAAAAGTAACCAGAAAACAATATTTAGAAAGGAAAATTTTCCACTTCCTTAGCTATACATAAGGAGTATGCTGATTTCTGTTCAATATCTAACTGCCTAATAGCAGTTGAACTGCAAATGCATTTGTTATATGACTGACATGGAATAAAGAATCGTTTCTTTCCTAGTCAAAGCTGGTAGCCATGTACCATTTTTTTCTACCTGGATTTGACAAAGGTATCATAATAAGATATAGTTATGAAATTAATCCCATTATCTTTTATGTTTGTCAACGGTGGAGTTATTCATTTTTTTTAGCCTCCGTAATATACCTATTGAAAATTTGGTGAAACAAAATATGAAACTTAATAAGTAAAATTTCATTTTTAAATTCTTTGAATTAAATGTTAATCAGTAGAGCATTCACACATTATGTTTTTGTGTTTAACTTAAGTTTAATTGTTTTTTCTCAGATAATTTGACATGTAATGTAAAATTTGATATATTTTCAAGTATTGCAAGTTAATATAAATATTTTGGGAATAATGCTCACTGAAAGCCCTTGTTAAATGGGTATTGCAGAGTATAATTAAGAATTTCCTGTAAACAAAGAGCCTGGTAAGTATTTTATTTTTTAAATCTCTTGTTGTCTGTAGGAGTAAAAGTAAAAATTTTAGCAAATGAAATCATGGATGAATCTGGATGGTAAATATTTTCTTTTATTTTTTTTAATGCAGTGCTAAAAAATCATTTTTATTATTTTATCATGATTATATATATATATATATATATATATATATATATATATATATATATATATATATAGAGTTTATATATATATATATATATATATATATATATATATATATATATATATATATATATATATATATATATATATATATATATAGAAGAATATATATATATATATATATATATATATATATATATATATATATATATATATATATATATATATATATATATCTACATCATATTCTACCTTAGATACCTGACCACCCCATCAAGGAGAGGCCACACCGTGTCAGGTACCCCGCTGATGCAACTGGTCTCCTTCAGAGATCCTCCTGTGATGTTATGTTCCATGTTGTTCTGTATTGAGTTATTTAAATGGGAGAGAGAAGTGGGATGTGTCATTGGGAACCTGGTTACAGTTTTGACAGATGTTTGTGGGATGGTTAAGGTTGAATCAGTTGGTAGTATTGTAATTTAGGCAGATGGCCACTTTGTTAGCTTTGCCAAGGATGACTGACTGGTTCTTGGTAGTAAGTTGAATTCTGGTACTATTTCTGGTGGGTGTTTGTTTAAAATGTTTCTTTGGTGAATGGTGTGTGTTTGGAAGTGCTGGAATGTTGTTCAGAATTTGTTTGTAATATTGAGCTGGTGAAGGAGGTTGCTCGAGTCTATGGTGGGTAGGGGTTGGGGTGTTGGGGTGTTGGGGTGTTTGGGTTTTGGAAAAGAATTGTGTGCCTATCATGTCCAGGTGTGTGTCTATGGTACAGTTTTGTGCAAGTGCTGTTGATGTGCATCCTATGACTTTAGAGCTTTGTTTGTGTCGTTTGGAGTTTCTTGTTATTTTTAGTCAGAAGTGGATGCCAGGTTGAAGAAGTGTAGTTTAGAGTCAGGCGAATGTATTGTTTGCATATAGTGGTGAATGTTGGTTTATTGTTTGTGAAGTCTGTGCCAGCAATGGTTCTTAATATGTTAAGTTTCTTGTTTGCAGATGAAATTATGTTGTCTATGTGTTTTGTGAAGGTGATGCAGTGCGTTATGCCAAGGATTTTGGGAGTTTTGTTAAAGGGTATAGCAATGTTGTTTAGGTAGACAAGTGGGTGTGTGGCACCAAGTTGGCGGTCGGTGGTAATTAATGTAATTGAAGATTTGTTTGGTGAGGCAGACATTCCATTTTCTGTTAGCCATGTTGCGGACATTCTATTTTCTGTTAGCCATGTTTGAAGTTGGTTGATGTATTGTTGTGTCAGGTTTGTGGCTGTGTTTAGGTTCTGGTGTAGTGGCGATGGTGTTGTCATTTGTTGTTTTGATTGTGTGATCTGTTTGGGGTTGTGGTAGATTGGCCGTAAATAGGTTGAATAGTGTGGGGATAGCATTGCACCTTGGGGTACTCCATTGTTGATGTTTACTGTTCTGGATTTTGTATGGTTTGTTTGTATTTGTGCTCTTCCTCCTGATAGAAAGTTGGAAATCCATTTCTTTTGGTTAGTGGGGATGCTAGATTTTGTTATTTTGTGGATCAAGTTGTGTTTGGGTACTGTATTGAATGCTTTGTTGATGTTGATGTTGTAGTTGAATGGTTTTGTTTGAAACCGTGTTGGAATTTGTGTTTGATGATGTGTGGAGTTATTTTGTTTAGTATGGTTTTTTCTAGTAGTTTGCATAGTGTTGATAATAGAGAGATGGGGCGATATGATGAAGGGTCAGAGGGGTCTTTTCCTGGTTTTAGTTTGGGTATAATGATAGCTTTTTTCCAGATAGGGGGAATGAAATTTAGGCTGATGGAACTATTATATATTTGTGCTAATTGAGTTAAAGCTGTGTTCCCTAGGTGTTTGAGGTGTTTGTTTGAGATGTTGTCTGGGCCAGTTGCAGGTGAGTTTTTAAGTGTCTTTGTTATGTTTTCTAGGTCAGTTGTGGTTATTTCTATTGTTGGGTCGTGGTTGAGTTTTATTTTCTTGAGGGCTTTGATGATTTTCCTGTTTTGAGGGTGTGTGGGTTTTTGACTCTACTTTGCGAAGTGAGTTGCGAGAGTGTTTGTTGGTTTGTGGGTTTTGTGTGTTTGGGTTTTTGATGGATTTGTGAGTGTGTGTGTTTGCTGGTTGGTTGAGTTTTTCAGTGTATTTATTGTTTTCCACATTCTGGTGTTATTCGTGTTGGATGTTCTTGGTGAGGAAGGTTTGGAAGTTGCTTGAAGAATGTGTGTTTGTTAGGTATTTGGAGTGATGTCAGTGTTTTTGCTCTGAGCTAGTTTGGTTGTTTGATTATTTGTTCTATTTCAGGTGTTAAGGTTGGGTTGTATTTTTTTTTATGTATCCTCTGGGATGGCTTTGTTTGCTGCTTTTTGAATTAGAGAAGTGAAATTTTGTATGGCTTTGTTGAGTGTTGATGTGTTAGTGATATTTAGGGGATGTTGTTGTTTTCTATATGGTTGGTGAATAGTGTCCAGTCTGTTTTTTTTATAGTTTGTGTATGTTTTTCTGAGTGAGTAGTTTGGTTTGTTGACATTTTGGTATTTTATGATGATAGGTAGGTGGTCAGAGTTTAGGTCGGTTTGTGTTGACCAGTAAAGTTTTGTGTGTAAGTTTGGTGAACATAGTTTTATTGTCTGGTGATGCACATTTGGTTGGTTTGGAGGTGGCTTCTGTGGCTGTTTGTGTTGTTTAAGATGTTGAGGTTTTCAAGGTTGGCTATGATGGGTTCCTCTTTGCTGCAACATGGTATAACTAATCATCCACAATATGTTTCTATATAAGGAAATTCTGTGTCAATTTCAATGTCAT
>JABUQX010144848.1:15000-17108 GCA_015478945.1 Trachelipus rathkii | reverse complement strand
TTTAGTTTTAGGCAACCAAATCACACTGTTGAAGCCATAATAGTTTAAATCCTACTGTAATACCTCAGTAAATATTAAAAAGGGACATAAGTCACATCGGTAATGAAAAACCAAGCATATTGAAAAGATAAACATTGTCCTCTTTAATACCGTTACAAATTGTAGAATATATTTTATAACAAAAAGAAAAATGGCTCTACAATACCTTGGTACAGAGTACAGACACAGCAAACTAAGAAAGGTTATGTGATAGTGAGATGTTGTTTACTAATCTAACAGCTTTTTGGCCAGTTCTTCACTGGTCCTGGCTATTTCATCTATAATAACTTCTTTATCCAAGTTATAAAATAAGCCTCTTTCTACATTCATGAAAAGATTAAACATAAGGTATTGGCTTAAAGTAGATCTAAGTCGATTCTTAACTATTTTAAGTCTAGAAAATACCCTTTCACAAGTGACTTGTGTACAAGGCATGGTTAGTACAAACTTGTGAGCTATATATAGGTTGGTAAACAATCTAGATTGTGACAAAACAACAAAAAAAGGGTACATAAACACCGACCATAAAGATTTTCGTCTTCTTCAAATTCAGATTCTACATCGCCAAATTCAGATCTCTTTATGCTCTATTTAGATTGTCTCTATGTTTTTTTTTTTAATGTTAGTTTTTCAGCCATTGTAAAACTTTCATACTGATCTGAACAAAGTGTTTCAGCTCTATCAATAACTGACTTCCTTCAACTTTACAAAGCTCTGGAAATACTACAAAGACTGTAGAAAACTATCTAGCATTACGATTTAATAAATTTTTTGGGTCTAACTGGGAACAATCTTCAAAATTTCTTGCTGGACTAAATCTTTCTGATACTTCTGTCCTGGCCTGTCTAAAACACTGAAAGACCAATTCATATTTTGTTGAGATTTCAGGAGCTTCATCTATTTTTCACCAGGCATTACCTTTTTCTTTGAAGTTCTTTTTTCCTTGAAATCTAATTCTACTTCTACATCAATACTGTTATCTTCTAATTTGCTATTAACTGTACTTGCATAATATTTTGTTTTTGAATACAGAGCCTGAAAGTGTTTATCACTCCTTTTATCTCCTACTTGTTGAAGCAGCTTCTCTACCAAGTTCCAGGCTGTAGAATAGTCAATGGATTTACTTTGTAAATATTTGAAATGGAAGATATAACAAGAAATAAATCTAATAAAACAATAGAAATAAATAGGTTTTCAAATTTGAACCATTGACTGATTAAATTTCTTGCCCATTAACTTAGATTTGCAGTCAAAACTTCCATTTGATATTTCTTTTAAAACGGTAATAAAATTGAATAGTTTCTCTGCGTTTACACTTTCCTCACTTCTTAAAAATCCTCATCGATAATTGAAGAAAGAGCTTTATGTTTGCTCCACCACCTTGTTTTTTTGCAACCTGTGCATTTTTTCATGTGCAATATGTTTTCTTTTTGTTTCCCTCTCCTATACGGCCATTCTTTTATAAGACAAGCTTAGAAAACCAGCAGATCCTTCCACCAATCCAAATAATTTTTCTGCTTGGAGCAACGTTACTGTTGAATCAGCTACTACCAAGTTCAGCACGTGTCTGCCAAAAAATCACTAAATCAAAATCTTTATTTTCCTTTTGAAGAGCTTGCAGCTTAGACCTCTATTATAATGTATCATATGGTTCGTCAAATAAGCAAGCAATAATATTTGATATTGCAATGCCACACTTGGCTAATTGATTTCATAAGCTCGTACAAAACCAATCCAGATGAATCATTACTGTTATTTATAAAAGTCTTACATATATCTTTCCTTGAAATGTAGAATCTCTACCTTTACTCCAAAAGCCATAATAGCTGGAGCAGTACACTCTGTTGAGCCGAATATGATAACCATTTTCTGTGAATTTTATCACCATTCGGTAAATGTCGGTAATAAAGTTTTGAAGGGTCAAATAGCAATTTAGCTCCTTTTCCTTCACTAACTTGAATAGGGTGTTTTTCATGTGCTTTTATTTCAATTGGGTCATTTTCGTTGGGGCAGATGAAACATCCAAGCTGTTGCGTAGCAGCATTCTGAGCAGCATCAGGCGTCTCATG